>NW_019379511.1:1752939-1822932 GCF_000648655.2 Copidosoma floridanum | reverse complement strand
AAATAGATTGAACAGCAAACGTAACGCGCTAATATATATATATATATATATATATATTTAAAGCTCGAATAAGCCGAACTGGCCAGGGCTGGTGGCGTTCGTTTCAATACCCTCTTTATTTGCCGGCCCCTGCTGACTGTAGCACTACCAAGCACGGGAGCCCGCAACGCTGCCAGCCTTTATTTATTTTTGCCGTGGCTGAAAAGAATGGTCCGGGTGCATCCGGAACGAGATAGAGAGAGCGAAAAATGCGCAACAAACGCAATTTTAAAATTCCTCTTTGAGGGAGCTTGATGTCCGTGTGCGTGTGTATACGCTCGTGGACATTTAGAAAATTAAATTTCGCTTTGCAGGTGGAGAAATGCCGTACTGAATATTGATCTCTGTATGAATGTATCGCTATTGCGTTTACCATGAAAGGTATGGAAAAAAAAAAAAAAAATTATTTTTCCGCCCTCGGGTGGTTTTGGGAGGCTGGTACTTCCTCGGGCGAAAAAGCAGTTTTCCAGAACTCGTTCGAAAAGTCTCCTTTACGAACCTCGTTACGTCCCTCGCCTTCGGCTCGGGCCGCAAACCTCTCGGTTCGCAAACAAAGACTTTTCAAACTCGTAGGAAAACTACTATTTCACGTAACACTTGATTGCATGAAATGCTCGTGAAATTTTTGGCACGACAATGTCTCTTGGTTGCAAAGTATTGTAATATTACGGTATACAAAAGGTCACAAAATTTCACACAGTAGACTCACTTATTTCATGAAGAATCAATACACTCTCATTGTGCTCATTGCAAAGTTTACGAGACGATCGTACGCTTTTGTCGAAGCAATGATATCCGGACTTCATCACGCGGTACTTTAATTAATTTTTTGACTTTATACGTGTACGATTTCTGTATCAGGCCATGTGTGCGCTAAGCTAATTCAAAGGGAGCCCATTGATTTACAGCCAGTAGCGAGAGTACGTGGGGCAGTTTTTAATTTTCCCTTTCGTACGTATTAATCGATGCATGGAGGATGTTCTTTTATTGCGTTTTCGGCTCGAGGTGGTTTTAATTAAAAAATATCTTTCATCTTTTTGGCACGGCTTTATTAATTCACTTTTACGGTGGACCGTAACGAGATTTATCGATTTATTTATTTTTTTGCTACGGAGTTTTCTTTCTCGATTCACGCAATAATGCAAGCAAAAAAGAGGTACTCTTGTTTACAAGAATCGAGATATCAAAAGGGCTTTGTTGATAGATTATCGTTCGACTGGTGTACTTTGACGGCTGTCCGTAAAATATTTTCCATCGAAAATTCATCGCACGACAGTACTCTACGACTCGGACGCTTCAAACTCTACGAGTTGTTAAATGCAAACGAGTCTCGTCGACCCGTAGAATTATGACCGCGAAAAAAAAGGAGAAAAAAAATAAGGGGAAACAAACAAAACGCAGCGCTTACAGAAGTTGGAAATAATCCTCCCCTCTGATGGAGTATCCGAAATATGCACGGCTTTCGGATACTCGAATCGGTATAATATTCGCGGTTGAAGAAGTAAAGATATTCGAATCGGTCGAAAAGTAAAAGTACGCGCTTGCACATATGTCTATGCGTAAAATATAAGCGCAGTCGGTGAATTCCTTGGATGCCTTTGGATATTAAGCTCCGCCGAAAATCAAAAGCGGACGTATAGAGCAGAGCCGACACTACTTTAGTTTTCGGTGCCGCTGCTACTTCTCCGTCGGAATGTTCTCCACGCCCCAAGTATAACGACCCCCCCCCCTCGCTATCTTCCTTCTTCTCTTCCTCGTCGTCGTCGTCGACGTAGTGACTCTGGGCTCCGAATTACTGGAGCTATGTAAATGAATTTCGTTTAATTATCCGGGAGTTTCCACTATCTCTGCCGCACGTCCCTCGCTACAGTCCTCCTCTACGGTTTTCTCTCCCTGTGTGGCTCTTTTGCACTCGATCTCGCTCGTGAAATCCTAGCGTGGTATTAAAATTCGAGCACTACCGATGTTCATCACCGAAAATTGAAAAAAATATTGAATCGATTAAATTTTTCAGCTCAACATTTCGTACCTGTCGTTGTTCGCTAATTGGAGTATAAATTATGGAAGCCGGAAATTTCATTACTACATTGGTTCTTCGGTTTTGGGCTAATGCTTGCTGCTGCTCTGAATTAAATTTGATTTTTTTTTTTTTTTTTTTTTCACCGCACAAAATCGAAAAATGAATAATGTTGACCCATTCGAATTGCCCAACTGTTTCGAAAAGCATAAAAGATATTTAGTTCGTGAGGGTGGACATTTGGGTTTTCTAGATATTATACTGCAAAGTTCAAATTTAACATGTTAAATAGTCATTCGCATGAAACATACGTAGTTGAAATTTCTATTTTTATAATATGCGTAACAGTATTGCTTGCAAGTCTTTTAGAAATAACTAAATCGACCTGATTTCGACTGTTAGTTAATAGTTTGTATTATTATTGAAGTAAATTTAAGCTGCTCAATTGAATAGACTGGGATTGTTAAGATAATAAAACATTAATTTGCTTATTTCTCAAATGTTTATTAACATTGATATGATGCAACTTGTTAATATGTGTAATTTTTTTACTTGTCTATTAAGTTTGTGGAATGATCGCATGTCTAAATCAATCGCGTAAATTCTCATGGTACAGAGTTTTAATCCTAATAAAATTATGTTCTACCAACATTTTATTCAAACTCGTAAAAATTGACGTTGAAATTGATACACTTTTATATATGAGAAACCAATAAAAACAAACAAAAAAAAAAAAACAACTTTTGGCCACATTCGCTGAATTACTTCAGCTCTCCAAGGGTTGATTAAAGGAAAGGGACAAAAACAACGTTGCTTGAATCAAATTCCCCATGAATCGCTTGTTTGTTCAATTTACTAAATACTTTAATTGATTTAAATTAATTATCGACAAATTGCGTGCGTAGTGGATCACATATCATCAAATTCTACAAGTGGAAGGGGCAAGAGAACGGAAGGATGAAATTTAATCTCAAGTCGTACAAAAAAAAAGAGACCCGCTATTACTACATAGATTCACCCTCAACGGAGATGAAGAAAATAACTCGACTCGAAGATACTAAGGCGAGGGAGGGACGAGAAAACACAGCGGTGGGATTGCGTCGAGGGCAAGGCCATTTATACCACACGGGGAAGGCTCGGCGTGACAGCAGTTCACAGCCCCATCCCCGCAGACACGGCAGCTCCATTGGGAGCTAATGGCCGTACCAACTTGATTTCATAACTTTCTATTGCTCCCCTTCCAATCAACCCCCCACCGGTGCTCCACTTCGCTAGGACAAATTAAATACTCATTTGTTCGGAGCTGATCGGCCGTGGAAGGGAAATCCACGTGGATAAGGAATCAAGGCGACACTCGAGTGGCCACGAGTAAGTTTCACTTTTTTCCAAAGCACGTGAATCCTAGAGGCAGAGGATAACCATCACGTTGTCTTTGCGTTTGCCTCCTTGCTTCGTGAAACCAAGTTTTAGAAACAATTAACCAATAAACGCGCCCGAGCACAAATCCTGGAAACGTGATGAATCCTATACGAGTTGCAAAAGAAAACCCTCTGAAAAAGCGCTCCCTCCAACGAATCCAAGTGAAAAGCACACACACAGGGGCGTCAAAGAGCTTTAATAAAACGCCCCGTGTCTTATACGACACTGGGGCAACGAGCCGTACGCGGGGAAAAAAGGGAAAAGGAGGAGCGGGGCAAACAGCGTTAATTAAAGAAAACATGCGCAATGCCCAGTCCGCGCGTAGCTGGCAAAACAAAGGAGGCGAAATGCGAGAGAGCGAAAAAAAAGGACCACGGGGCACGCGTGGCGTGACGACAACGGAGTAAGGGTGGGGGGGGGGAGGGGCGAAGAAGAGCGCTCGGTGCGCGGTGCAAGGACCATGGGGGAAAAAAAGACGTCGCGGCTGGGTGAGTTTTTACACGCCGATAACTGCACACACGGGGCTTTTTGATGGGGCGCGCAATTTGCCGAGAATTCGAGAGACAGGGCCTCCTCTGACACCCAGCCCTTACACGCGTGTTATAAAATGCTCGTTATACTTGGCTGGTACAGCCCGACGACGACGAGCTGCGGAGCTTCAACTAGTGCTGCTGTTGCTGCCAGAAAAGGGAGGACGAGGAGGGCAAGGAATTTAATTTAGAACTTGATTTATATTTTAGCAGGCCATAAAATGGGGAAATAATTCGTCCCCCCGACACGCGTATGAGCCTTGCTCCGCGAAAGCGTGTACGCGCACGGAGAGATGTAGTGGCGAGCTATGCATGTAAAGGAAGGGCCACGAGAGAGAGAGAGAGAAAGAGAGGCAGTGGTGTCGGTCACACTTGCACGCGCGTGTACGTACCCCGCCTGGCTGGTACCGGGGCCAGTATTTTCCACTGAACAATTTGGCTGCGCTGCTCTTGCCCCCTTTGCTACCCCCCGCCTACACCCACCCCCTTTTTTTTCATCGCACACGTGCATCCCTGCTATCGGTGGTGTGCTGCTGTGCTTTTTTTACGTGACCCAACCCAAGTGATAAAGTTATACGAGGGTATAGACGTGCTATTTTTTTTTTTTTTTTTTTTTTAGGCTAGTATACAGGGATCGTGGGGTAAATATTCGGCAAATTTCTGTGAGGGAAGTCATTTCAATGTAAAACTCAACAATGGATGAAATGAACTAGTTTTACCCCAACACAAATATAAGGTATACAATACAGAAAGACATTTCACTGAAATTTCGAGTTCATACTATTCCGTGGAATTAAACACTGTTGGTTCGCCTTCATTATTACGAACGTCAGCAAATTTTCATCCTTAAGCGATTCATTGCCAAATAACGAATGGATTGTAATAATGCGTAATTACTGTTCATGTAAGTTTTGCATTTGACTCAAGTATAGCCAATAAACCATCGCCTTGAATGTTAACCACAATTGCGCAAAAAACTCCTTTCGAGTGTCGAAAGGTACAAAGCAGAGGCCAAAAGTACGGGAATAGCATGAACAAGCTCCGTATTTTCCTCCCTCGAGCAGGAAATGCACGCATCGATAAATCAAGCTCCACTGCTCTTCCTTCCACTCATAGGGACGCATGCATACAGGTCCGATCTTCGTCTCTGCGCGCTCACCTGCGTAATCCCATCTTTCCCCGGCATCGCTCGAACCCTTTCGCGAATCAATAGCTCGATTTGACTCGGCCTTGGCTCCCCCGTACCCCTTGTGTACGTTTTTTGCACAAAGCGAGAGGAGTAGGAATGGAGAGAGAGAGAGAGAGTAACAGAGGGAAAAGGAAGGAGAATTCATTCCGCTTTCCGTTCACGAGAAGACGATGGAAGGAGCGAAGGAACAAGGGGGAAAACAAGTGGTACTTTCGAGCACCGATGCATCAAAGACGCTACTGATATTGGAAACACGAACCAGCCACCATCACCCCTACCCCCACGTGTCTGTTTTCCTTGACTACGCTACTGCTGCAGTCCTTTTTTTTTTTTTTCCTTTTTTTCTTACGTTCTAGCGACGTTTCGCGACTTTTCAGCCTGTCGTGTTTCTTTTGCCCCACCGCTCCACTTGTTTAATACTCAGGGCAGGGCTCCCTTTCTTCCCATCTTCCTCTGTTTTTGTCTCACGGTGCAGGGGGATCCTCGCTCTTCGATGACGCGAAAACGCCTAGCTGCGCAGAAATTTCGCAAAGGGGCTCGAATAGTTGCACCATCCGTGGGCGATTCGATTTCAAAGTCGGATATTGGGTATAGGCATCGCCGCGAGGAAGTGGATTTCGCGGAAGGTGGGATTATCATCGAAACTGTTGCTATTCTCGTTGCTTCTCTGTGCGCGAGTATAGCAGTCAAGCAGGAGTTGCATAAGGATCGAGGAAAAATGACAATGGGGGAAAAAAAAAATTCAAAGTAACACTTCGAGAATGTGGTACAGGATTGAGAGAATTTGATGAATGACGATTTATGGTGACTTTTGACTTTTACCAATTTGTATTGGCTAGTTTTAACCAATAATTCAAGGACTATCGTTTTGTTGAAAAGACTTTGTTTTCCCTTACAGGTGAGTGGACGTGTCGTCCTGGTAATCCTTGGACTGCAAACCCCATGATTCTAAATGTTACAGTGTCGCATGACACATGTATTTGCGACTGAATTAAATGGATGCTTTGGATCTCTCAACATGTACCCATCCCATGTAATCTTCGATACTTGATAACTCCGAGCTGACGGATCCCCCGCATTAATTTCGTTACAGAGTAATATTACAAGCTCGCGCGAGTGTATGCATCGCTTCATACCAAATAAATACAAGTTCAACGTTTGATTGAAACTCGTCACTCGTCAGCTTCGATACGAATTACATATACCCCGAGCTTCGATATCGAAGCCACTTGATACGAGTTTTGATGATACGTTGCCTGTACGCGAGTGTAGTGCAAGTGCCACATTTGCATGCGCAAGCTAGAATATTGTGTTTGTAACATTGAAGTGAAAAATTTATAGGAGACGTGCTCTTCAAATAGAATTTTTGCTTTAAAAACGCGTCTGCTGAATAATATTAGAGAAAAAAATTTGACGTGCACGACATACAAAACAAAGATCAGATGCTGTGTAAGTGCAAATTAGCACTTGATGCACTGAAATTTTTTTAACAAGTTTTTAAAATAATGTTTCTCCATTCTAGATTCGGGAGAAAAAATTACTAAGCTCCAAATGTAAAAAAGGCATTACTTTATCCTCTTATCGCGTTATAATTTTATGCTCAACCCTTGTATTTCACGTTAACCCTTGCATTACCAAGTAACAATAGAAAAAAATGTAGTTAAAAAATATTTAGTCCGCATAATGCATTGCTGGATCTTTGATCAAACAATGATATTCACAGAAACTGAATAAAGATAAAAAAAAGAAAGAAAAAAAATTAATCCACAATACCACCACGAGGCATATACATATATATGCCATTGGCGGTAAAGTGCGAGCTTGTAATGCCAGCTGGGAAATATCTCCCACGCCACCACCAGCGAAAAACGAATCATCCAATAAATCATTCGCGCCTGAATCTGTAATACCGGGGCCGAATTCTATGCATACCGAAACACCAAACCCCGTCCTTTCCATCCAGTACATTGACGATTCTGGTCCATCCCGACGATGCTCGGGCTCCCCTCCGTAAGTGCGCCAGAGATTGGCCATCAATCAATACGGACAGCACGGCCAATTTGCAGTTATCTGCTGAACATTCGAAGGGTTAAACCAATCCGTGCTTACTTCCGTCGTTTCAAATCATCCCCTCAAAACAAAAAACAAAAAAAATTAAGTCTCCCTGCATCCTTTGGGGAACGAGATCCACAAGTATAAGCCAATAGATTTAACCACACTGAAACACTTCCACCTCCAAAAAAAAAAAAAACACATGACAGATGAGAGCGAGCAATGAAGAAGGACTCCAATCCCGAGCAATAAACGTTCTCAGGAGTGTCGGAGGGGGAAAAAAATTTCGCATCGGTCACCTATGACCGTAGGAGCCGGCGTGAGCCGAAAACCAATTCAGAGGTGACTTTTGGTGTCGCGTCACGGAAACGCACGTCGAGGGGTAGATACGTAGACACATACGCGGAGTTCAGCGAAACGCGTAATGGGAAAAGAGGTTTCCAAAAAAGGAAGGGGACCAGCCCGGATAAAACACACGACCGGCCGGGATTGTGGGGGGGAGGGGGGGAAGGAATAGTACAAGAGGCTCGGATTCTTTCGCTGCACGATTGTTATGCCATTCGGTGGCCCGGCCGTGCGTGTGTGCAAGGAAACTGGCGAATTTTCGACGGAAGATAGAAGCCAGACGAGCGGAGGTGCCATCGCTCGGTCCTTTCTCGAGGGCAAGGGTGGTGGTTTAAAGGCCAACCACGTAGCCCGCGGCGAGAGACCGGGGCAGGGGGGAAAAAGGCACTGCCAGCAGTGGTCAGCAGAATCAGAATGTCCAACCCCAACCCCCTCGTCAACACCCGTACACCAGCCACTCGACTCTCTGGCTATACTACATCGGCTGCCACCACTTTCTCCTCCTCCTCCTTTTTGGGGACCACCGTGGCTTCGTTCCCAAACAAGTGGCCCGATGGCACCCAGCAGAGTCGGTGTGGCTGCTCTTTCGCACTGTCGGTGTATTAGTTGGGGGAAACTGCCGTCCGTCGGAATTGCAACTCGAAATTCACGCCGCCAACCATCAGTACGTCTCCGGGCTGTAAGTTACTTGTGTAATACGTGTGGAAGGGAGAAGAAAGTGTGCATGTTGGACGAAACCAAGAGCTGGAGGGTACTTTCTCGCCATTTCGTCATTGGATTCTTTATCGATTATTTGTGGATATACGAGAGAGTCACACAACACAATGTGAATCACGGCCACATAGGGTGGATCCATGGTGAGCTATTGTTGAATGAATCAACTTTGGACACGGAATACCAGTGACATTATACAACTGCAGATGTTGCAATATCCTGTCGGAGATTTGTGATGGAAATGTGCGACAAAAATGTATAGGTACACTTTCTTACGAGGATCCTCAGAAAAAAGGGTAGTTTATTTCAGTAGGGCTAGTGAAATAATTGGCATGTCCATCGAACGGTCTGGACTGTTGTGTTGATTGTCGGGTATATGTATATATACTGTTAGCCTTTTTCGAGACGTAATTACACTTGCTAAACTGTAAGTCTCGCTGTAAGTGCTCGATATCGAGGTGACCACGACAACCACTTTGGGACAAAAGGGAAACACCTCAAGGTCACTTATAATACTCGTTGTTTGTAGTATTGACATGTTTGCCATGACATTATCATTAAAAAACCACGTACTGAAAAAGTTGAAAAAAGTAATTATACTAAGTGTAGTCGGCAATTTCGTATAATGAATATACGATGTAAGTACTGTGTCTAATCCTTCTCGTGGTTTCCCGAAATATCGATTGCTCAAGGTTTTAAAAATTCCCTCCAAACAGTCCCGTTGGCTTCAAACGTTACATTATGTAATAGCCTCCCCGAGATAGCTTCCGAAAATTGAAAATCGGTAGCTGCGAGTTCAACTTTTTAAATTATTCCACTGAGCTTATTCCGCGACACGGTACGTGCTTGCCACATCATTGGAAATCGAATCGGAGGCACTGTACGGCTCTTAGGTCGTATACATAAAACGTCCAAGTTACCCGGTGGTGCTCGGGCATGTTATTAAGGAAAATCTTTGCGAACGTGAATGTGGAAAATGACCGGATCTGAAGATTCAACCATCGAAATTCCCTTGACTCGCGTTCAATATCGATAACCATAGTATATATGCCTATGATCCGATAATCGATGATTTTCAACGTCGATAATTACATCGCTCAGCGTATGACACTCGAAATCCTGTTGGCAGTGATCCCCGACGCGTAAGCTCTTGGGTACACAGTGTGTCCGTAACCATTACGGTGGATGAGGGAGGAAAAAAAAACCCAACGCAGGAAAGGATGACTACCAACAGGAGGGAAGATAAATCGAAGCAGAGCCCGAACGGGAAGTGAATTAGGCCAATGGCACGTCGTATTAAGCTTGTAAGTTTTATCGGCTCTTCGCTCCCTCGTAAAACCCTCGGCGTGTGCCTCCTTCAACCCTTGTGCGACGTCAGCTGCGGATGTGGCGCGGACGACTAATACAGTGGGTGTGCAAGGCGATGAGCGCTAAATGGAAACTCGGCTCGGATAATATAACTTCTCCCTTACCCCCCCCCCCCCGCCCCTCTTCTCTCACTCTCTCTCTCTGTCTTTGGCGTTAACACCTTTTCCCTCCTCTCGTCGCACCGTGCACACGCTTTCACGAGTTTCTCGTACATATGGCCCGTGTCCTTTGCCCTCTTTCTCTGAGGTACACTTTTTTTTTTTTTTTTTTTTTCTTTTGATGGCTCTTTTTTTCTCCCTCCGTACATCACATATTGGTTGATAATTTAATTCTTTTTTCATGAACATGACAAAATATTGGGAAAGGTCTCAAAAATAGCGTCTGATCTGCTAGTATAGTGCTTATTTTGTCGTCCTTTCCAAATATTTATAAGCCAACTTAGAGAATCAGCTCCAAAGAAAAGAAAACCTGTAACTTTGTTGATAATTTCAGAGAAAAAAAAAAAAAAAAAAAAACATTAAAAATTATGAGAATATCCCTTTTGGTTTCTCTCGTATTTCCATCCCTCTTTGATGGTGGGGCAAGCTACGTTAAAATCTGCTTCAATTATGTGTACTGGTTGATTAACAAAACTCGGACTCTTTTCCAATCATGCGAACAAAGCTCGACCAACAGTATCGCAACTCCTGACGGAATTACCAATAACGAATATCGAGCAACATATATTGTCCAGGGGATCGTTTTTGTTTTATTGATATTTGAAATAACCAAAAAGTTACGTTTACGTTGGAACATTTCGGTATACGACGAGGCCGGGAGTAATATTAATGTTGGGTGTACACATCGACAAACGCAAAGAGTACCCCAACATACTCCCACGAAATTGGGAGACTGTCGTTCCTCTGTTGTTGGCTTTTGTCGTTTGTGCCCTTCGAGCCTCGCGTTCAAGTTGCTTTACATATTTTTTTCCACAAGGCCATCAAGCTTCTCTCGCGCTACTCAAACCTACCTCTACAACTCCCCCCCCCCCCGCCTCATGACTTTCCTAGCTATATGTGCACCACTCGTCGTGTAAGTTTTCAAAGTAACGGTGGTGGAATTTTCCTGTTTTTCCGATGATTAATCAACCCCTCCAGCGGGATCGCATTCCATGTGGTCACCGTTCAGCATGTTGAGCCGCGCGAGAATTCGATTAGCCAAAAAATCCAAAACTCCAGTACAGGGCGGGTCAGGCGCGCGCACACGGTTTCAATCTTCATGCAAAGTACGGCATTTGTATGCATAAATTTTTGCACCCCCCCCCCCCCCACACACACACACCCGACACACAGGTATTTATTATGCACGTACATCCGAGAAAGTCATGCAAAGCTTACAAGCTCGCGGGAATCCGCGTTGGGTATGTGTCACGCGTGTAGCCATCGACCCCCTTCCACGCGCGACTGTCCCCGCGGAGTACATGTATACGGTATAGCGTCTAATCTCCAGTCTATACGCGTAAGCGTCAGCGAGTCTGTCGTCGTCGTTGTCGGGGCTCATTATGCAGTGTACGCACGTAAGCCGTTCCGACGACGATAACGCGTCTACGTACACGTACATGTACGCACCACCAACATCCCACTCTCTCTCTTGGCACACCGAGGGAGAACCAAAGCGCAACAGACTTGAACGAATTTCCACTCTATCCCCGGTCCTTACCCCTTGCTTATATGTATATTGGTAGTGCATGTGCAATGAAAGTGGTACCTGGATGCGCGAGTTCGCGGGTCTTGCTTGTCTTACCTAAGGATGTAGGTGCACGTGGTGGGATCATGGACTAAAGGCGCCTATAATATTCTCAGTAGCTCATTACTTAGGTCTTTGTCGGGTGTGAGATCGTTTTTAAAGAGTAAGGGTTGATGTCTGGCACTTTTCTGTTTGGTAAAGCATGGAAATTAAAAAAAAAAGATATAAAACATAAAAGTGGAGGTTGCAGAAATACGAACACGTCAATGGAGACAAAGAGGGGACCCTATTGAATAATAAAAGCATGGGGGTGGGACTATGAATTTTGAACAGCAACGGATACGTAGAGTTTGTAGTGCTTTGGTTACCAACACCGACTAATCCAAAACTCATACTATTAACAGGACTCATTTGGAGACATTAGTATGAGAGACAAGTTACACAGCAGCAACAACATCGTCATCATGGAGAGTTTGAATATGCAGATATAAAAGTTCTAAGGTGTAATTTCATGTGGGAGCTGAGTCGCAAGTGTCAACACTATAAGAAATAAAGGTTTAATAACTGATATTACAAGTCCCAAAACAAGTCAAGTGTGAAAATCTTTACATCTACGAAATAAACAGATGAAAGCAAAGATGCGTGTGTAAATAAATCTTTCAATATTTTGCAGTTTTAAGTATTCCATTGGAATCTAGGCCTCACCATCACAAGGTCTCACAATTTTGTCCCAAGTTGAAAGGAGGAAATCTTCTAAAGACACCTTTGGGTAGAGCTGCTGCATAGTTAATGTCAAATTCACCTTAGTGTATACAGTGCGTATACAGGCAGTCACCAGCTGAAAATTCACCCCCCGAAGGATGAACCAGGAAGTTTATGCATAATAAAAATACAATTCTTACGTTAAAGTATATACATGTGCTTACTGATAAAGACAAAAATATTACAATTTTTGCTCAGTTCAACAGTCAGCGATTTTTCGACGATACAATGGAAAAGCTACTTAATTATTTTTTAGGATACACGAACCAGCTTGAATTCAGGTGAATGAAAATTGAATAAATACACTTAAGCTCAACATTCTCTTTCGTAACGGTGTAATAAAACGTGAAATAAAAAAGTACTACATTTTTTCTCTTCAGTAAAAAGGTCCCTCCTTTTATTTCCAATCGAGGTTAAAGGCCATTTGCATCGTCACCGGTATTTATTATTCCCCCAAAAAATAACCCCCCCTTTGAACACCCGTGCACCCACTGCGCACATATACGCGCGCGTTAGCTTCGGCTAGCAAAAATATCCATGAAAATAAAAATCAATCCGGACGTGATTTACGACGGAGAGCTTTTATTTCTTCCATCCGCTGCACGGCAGCCCGGGCTCCGAATAAAAGTGCCCCCTCCCCCCCAACAGGTGGAGCGTCGATCGATGATCCGCTCGTGAAAACCAAAGAGCCACTCCCCCCCCTCTCGATGATATTCCGAGGCGGATGATGATATTCGATTCGCAAAGCTCTCGCGCTCAGCCTAAACAAAAGCTCGGTGAACAAAAGGGACGACCCCCACACGGGGCGCGAATAAACGAAATCCAGAGCGGGCCGCACCTGCCGGCCAAGTGAGAGCTTTCGCGGACCCTCGGAGGCGAACACCCGTGATGATCGGCACTGGTCGATGCAAGGAAAAGCGAGAGTCGTCCTCGGTGGGATCATTCAGTGGCGTATACAGGGATACCGGGGGTAGAAGCAGAGGGGAACGGGGGAAACGCTCAAAACGACCGACTGGTTATGCTTTAAACGCCAAAGCACCCCCCCCCCCGCCCCTTCTTCCCTTGTTCTCTTTTGCCATATCTCTAAAGCGCTAACGCATTCAATTCGCGCAGGTGCATGGACTGGTATACCCTCGTAAAATCGCGTTTTATTATTGATAGGCTGAGCGCGTATTCCAGCGTAAGTGCGCGAAATATGCTCCTCTATACGGTCTCTTTTCCCTCCTTTCTACCTCCGTGTCTCTTTTTTTTCAATTTTCTTTTTCTTTTTTTTTTTTTTTTTTTTTTTTTTGACATAAGGAGGAGCTTTTCACGTGTAAGAGTATGTAAGTATGAAATTTTGTTTTCCCCTCGGCTGCGAAATAACGAACGTTCACTAAAATTCAATTTAGCGGGTTTTCCAAATTACGCATATGTTCCGTATATATGTATACCCTGCACGCGACGCGTCTTGTTGAGCCTTTCAATGGCAACACCACTTGTTTTCGTATCGAATAAAGCGTTTAATGCTACAGTTTTCTCTTATTATCCTCTTTCGTTTTTTCTCCACGTTTTACTCTTTTCTCCCCACTGTGGTACACGCGAGTGAGAGCCTCTTTTCAATTTCCGTGCACGCGGGCACGAGTTTTTTTGTTTGCCGAAAGAAATACTGCTCAGAGGGGCACGCTAGGCTGGAATTCTACTTTGCTTGCTTTTGAGGTATTATTAGCACCGCTGTTTTTTGTGTTCTGTTACCTAGAGTTAAATCATCCTTTTTTTTTATTGTAAAAGTTCCATCTTCTTGGGAAAAAAAGGGGTAATTCGTTTAGCTGGAAATTATTTTAAATTTGATTTTGAAGTAATAAATAACCAAAGTAATTGTATGAACTGCAATCTAATTCTAAATCCAATTGGTGACAGTAGTATGAGGAATTCCACTTTGACTCTGAAAGTTGGAAAGCCAATCAAATGAGCGCCCAAAAAAAGGATCATCCACTCAAAACAACACGAGAGTGGAGGGGTGGAACCTTCATCAAACACTTCTTTCCAGCTTGAGGCATCAAATGACGCAGTCTAATAAAATAAACTTTACGAGCTTCATCACCAACGTGTGCAGGTATACACGTACGGAAAGTCTCGGTAAACTTACAAATAAGCCATCTCGTCAGTCGAGAAAATGTGGTCTTTGGGGCATAAAACTCAAGGAAAGTGCAGCATGTGAAACGAGAGGCCATACGTAGACAGACGCGAAGCGTCGAGAGTCTATACAACTCGGACACCTCCTTTTTCCTCCGTTAATTTGTCCTTAAGTGTATGAGACTTTACTGCACGCCAAGAGTACCTCCAGCGTAATTTTCTGTACTATGGCAGACGCCGCGGCGTTTGGGCAATAAAGTGCTTTATTAGCTGTAGTCTCGAAATTGGCCCCATCTCTTGCCATCACCTCGTCTCGTGGGCTATACGCTACAATTACCTTTACTCTTCATCGAAGAGGTTGGTAGTGGAGAAACAACTGGTACTACTGAATTTTGTATCGAAAAAAACATTGTCTCTAGGAACAATGAATAGTGAATTTATACCCAATAATCGTTGCGTTAGAGGTGAAATTTAAAAATTAAAAAAACCTTTAATTTAGAAAGTTTATCAATATTTTTTCATTTTTAATGGTATCCAAGTTTTTTTCTTCTTTTCAATTATCAATCAACATTTGGATCTTATCGTTATAAAGCAGGACATTTTTTTTCCTTGAAACGTAATAGAGATAGCAATCTTTTCGGTCAAAAAAGTTGATAACTGCTCATGGCATCAAAATTACCACTTTACAACACAATACGAAACAAAGCTTTGACAAGAATTTGTAGTAATATGAAAAAGCTTCAAACATACGTACACATACAACGTGTGAATGATGCTAGCTTCCGCGTTTACTGTACGCGTTTGGAATGAAAAATCTGGCGAGCAAACATACAGTGTACATGCAACCACTCGTGACTGCAGCTATACTCCTTTTTGTTACGCCGCAAACAATGGAAGTGCATTTCATATGGGATGAGTAAGTTGGAATTGCGCTGCTATTTCAACGATTAAATTGTATTTTTATTCGTACTTTTGTATTGCTGACATGTTTCCATACGACGTGTTTTCTTGCTGACCCGATATGTTTTGACGATTAGTACCACAGGTTTTGAAGTTATGGGTAAAGAATTGATGATAAAAATATTAAAAAAGGAAACCATGACTTTTGTCTCTGCAAACTAGTAAAAACAAAAATTTTCTATACCAAATGTACTTAATCAAATTCAACCCTAGATTAAAATCGTTGTTAAATCACTGCAGATCAAGTGATGGGTGGAAAATGCAAAAGTTTAATATGTGTTAATCAATACCTCGTGAAAAAACCACTTGAGCGAGTATAAAGTCTCGGTACCAATCAACAGTATTGACCGTACAACTGCACCCAAAGTCGATCGGAGGAACATCAAAATGATGAGTTAGCAGAGAGCTCTGGTAGACTTGGTCCATGGACGTAGAATCCGGGAGGGATCGGAATCGAGGCGCATCGACAGTTGCGAAGGAGAGAGCCCGCCACTACCCGACGATGGAAGATGGCCATTAATTTCAACGAAATACCATCCGCGATCGACGAGGACTTGTTTACAGAGCGACTGTTTTCGAGCTGTGTTTCGAGGATCCTGTGCCAGTCCCCCGCTACCATCTATACTCTCTTCCTCTCCTTTTCTGAACATATGTATATTCCTGTTCAATGGATATAAAATCGATACTGACGACCATTTGAAACATCGTTACAAAGATTTTGAAGACAAGAAAGACTTTTTAAGTCATCCAACGATGTTAAAATCATTTCAAGTCAAGAAAGGACTTTGAGAGTCTCGCGAAGGCTGCGGATATCTTTTAAGCATTTATAGAAATTGATGTCCTCCAAGTCTTCCGAAGACTCTGAAAGTCATGTAAAGGAATTGTTTATCGAGGCTTCAATTAGCGCAGCCAAAATTAAAATGATTGTGTATTCCATCGCATTAACATTGGCGAGAGTATCCTTCGCCAACCCATTATTTCACGCGCAATCGATGCGCATAAGCGTAAATGGCCCCGGATCAGTATCGCACCTCGAGATCGGCTCGTTAGCAGATGAAAATAAACACATACACACCAAACGAAATAAAATGCGTCCGGCCGGCAAGGCCGATTCCTCAAACGGGCAAAAAGAGAGCACAACGAGAGATCGAGAACGAGTTTTCGCGGGCCAAAGAAAGGGACGGCCTACGTGGCGAACAAAGGACGGGTGAGCATTAAAGCCCTTCCTTCCCCCTTCAACGTCCTTGGCGTCTGTCCCTCTGCCTCTTGTTGTAACAGCGCTCACTGTTACTCGGAGGCGCCTCTCCTTTCACCTCCTCATCGATGCCCCTCTTTACCCCGCGCACCGCGAGAGCACGGGCATCATTCGATGTTGATGAATATCAGCTCGCTTCGCCTGGCTCGTGTGAGATTCCGCACGTGCCGGCCACGACTCCGGCTATACCTACACCTTGCACACGCGATATACCGAGTGTCTTATCCTTTCCTTCGCTTGCCCAACCAGAGGGTAAAGGAGAGTTGCAACCTGTGTAGTCACGTGCGTCCGGCTGTTTCGTGATTATATTTACAGGTGCTCCGGTGAGAAAATTCATAAATGCGCGAATGCAGCAAGGTTATTTCACTTGCTTTTGTCAATGTTTAATAAGGAGCCGGCAAATGAGCTCGAATTTACGTGGGTCGGTGTTAAGTAAATGATCGCATTGCTTGACGTTCAACCGAGTTATCTCATGATTTTTTTGTTATGTCATGGCAAAAAGAATATAGCAGCTCCAATGAACCGTGTATTTTTAGCTCATTAAACCGGTTTACTCGCATACTGTACAACGTAATCGTTTGGAGCAGTGAAAAAAGGTCCGTGCCTTTTCAGCCATGACTGTCGTATTTGGTACTAATGACCGAATCTTCATTGCAATATAATGCCAGACATGACCTCGCCAGCGAATTTTCGCTGCTACTTTTGAATGCACGACCTATATTTCACTTGGGTACTGAGATAACAGGATTTTCTGTTTACCCCAGACCTACGATACACATATTTTACACTGTACATCTGCTTACTCCACCAGTTATCCATGACCATTTAAATAAAACAATACGTACTGCCCCGCTTTTTTCCCGAAAATATCTTCTTCGTGTAGCAAAAAAAAAAAGGGGGATTTCACTCGGTGAATCCTCATCAGCATACTCTCAACATCTCATCCATTCGGTATTTCTCGCTCTACACTCGAAAAAAAAAAAAAAAAAAAAAAAAAATGTGAGAGAGAAGGGAAGAAGAGAAACATTACAGCATACAGCTCTCCCGTGAAAGGAATAATGAAATAAAGCGTGCACTCGCTTACGCGGCAAAAAGTTCCCGCTGCCAGCAGCCACCTCAATACTAGACTTACTTCTCTCCCCTCACCCCATCTCTCATTCGTTCGCTCCGTGGTGTAAAAGCAAACTTGCCACTCGAGGCCCTAGCTTCTCTTCTAGCGCCGAACGCTCTTTCTTTCCTTTTCTCTTGTACTCTTCGGTAACGTCTCCCCGACTACTGTATAGGACTGGGCTACATTCCACCCTACATACACACGCTTTGCCTCTCGACTCCTCGACGATCATTGTCGCGGGCTCCCTCTCTCTCTCTCTCTCTCGCGTTAACAAGAGCACCACCACCCCCAACCTCTCTCTCTTGCTCGAGGTGTTTCTTTCCCTTTCATTCGTCACCCCCTCCCAGCCCGCCTGGTTTCTTTCTTTCCCCGCTTTCTTCGTTGCGCCATTATTATCGAGTTTTAACTTTTTCCCTCCGACTCCTTCTTCGCGCGAGCTGCTGGGGGTGGAGATGCGGAGTATCAACCCTCGCGCTTTTTGTTTTCTCCCGCTTCTTCGGAAATATTTTGCGTTTGTTTGTTTTGCAGAAGCTTACGGGCAAAGGTAATAACAATACGTTTCGTTATTAAATGTTTTCGGAGCTCCGGTTCTTGGAACAGTTGAATATATCCGGATGGTATGAAGTTTCGCCTGGAGATACATAGTTTTTGTAATGCAATGAGTACAATTGTCTTTTTCCAACACTCGCTTTCATTGTTGCTTTAACGAGCAGGCATACTTTTGATACGCAATTACTTCACTGGGAGCCATTTTTTTTTCTTCTTCTTACTCTTTGCATAAGTACCATTGTGCTTGCTCTTTGAGAGCTTTTATTATCATTGGATTAGTTATGAATTTAAGATATGCAAAGCATAAATTTCAGGTTCTTTATAGAGTTTGAATGGTTGACTTTACTGTAATTATATGTTTCTAGGATTATTAGTCCTCTGCCAAATCATAGGAAAATTGCAAACTAACCATTTGAACGGACCAATATATGGAACTCAATCGGAGTCAATTATAATTCGTCGATGCGCTTAGTGTTTACATATCGTAATCAGAATTTTCGTTGCAACAGATACGTGTGTATAACCGAATGGTGTTATTCCAATTAAAATTTAATAATATTCCACTGTAAATAGCCATTTACTTGGAAGAAAGCGTGGGTAGGGTTTATGTTATTATTTCTTTATGTCAATTTTTCTTTATGTCACTTTTCATCTGCTGATACTACTGTTTTTTTGGAGGTCTACTTTTGTTTGTATTTTTGCACTATTTTTCTGCCAAATGTGAGCTAAAATGAACACAAATAATGGTCTTCTTTAACGATATTTGTTTTATCTAGTGTTGCCCCACTTTTCCTTAGACCCGCAATATTTCATTTTCCACTTCTTTCTTTTTGTATAAAAAATAACAGCAAGTACTCCCATTACCCAGGTCACCCTCGATCTCTTGATCCTCAGTGCTTTTCCATCTGATGCTACAAATCATAAAACGATGCAAATAAAAAGCGATCGGACCCTTTTTATTCCCAATCGGAGGACACGAATTCTCGGTAAAATCGCGCGCAAACATCTCACAGCACTTTCCCCAAGTTTCCCCGTGCGCTTGTCAAGGTTATAAAGCGGCGAAATTCGACTCGATTTAAAGTCTTGCCGTGACACTCGCGCGCCGGGGAGTAGCAGTAGCATGTCGACTCGCGTTAATGAGTCGACAGAGGGGCGGTAGGGGGTCAGGAGCCGCTCTGAAGGATGTATATATACATACGATCGAAGAGCGCCGGAAGCGCGTCGAGCTCGGCAGATATTTTAATGGAAGTTCGAACTTGAGATATTTGGTGCGCTCGGAGCAAGAGAGGGGGTTGGGAGAATAAAAAAGGAGGGAGAGGATAAAATATATAAGTGCGACGGAGAGGATAGAAGAGCCTCTCGGCTGCAGCGGAACGGGGAGGGGTGCCACGACGAGCCGCTCAAGTGTTCATAATGAGATGTTAATGGAGTGCCTGTAAAAAACGCGGGCGTCACGTCACGCTATCGACAGCTGCTCCTCCCTCCCTCCCTCCCTTCTCATCTCATCCCGGCCCTTCTATCGCCTCCTCTGCTTGCACACTACCGTTCCCTCTCTTCATCTCCTTGAAAGTCAACCCTCCTCCTCCTCTTCCTTCTTCTTCTCACCCTCATTTTTTTTCCAACAGTCGAGGGCGTCATTGAAAGAGCAAAATAATAGGAGAGAAAAAGAGACGGAACATCAAGCTTACTTGTAATCTATTTTGTCCTCTGCAGGCCTCCAGCCGCACTGAGTGTGTATAAGCCATGGCATTATGCAGTCGACCCAAAAGAACGAACCAACTTCGCGGTACGTAGTTGAGAAAAAAAAAAATAGTTCCCCTGTATCCCTATCTCGTCTCGCTAACTTATTTTTCTCGCGTTCGCGCGATACTTTTTGAACCGATACTTGAAGAGATCGGCTGTGTATACGTGTTCCATATTGAGTACTGGTGAGAAAACGGGTGATGGGACGTTCAAAAAATTGAATAACCGATCGAATTCCCATCGATCGCGAATTTCCGTACCCCCGATGCGAATCGAAGCGTATAGCCGCACGTATACGGTATGAAATTCGGCTAACGAATAATGAGGTTCGCTTGTGTATAAATTGCGGGGGGACAGGGGAAGGGGACTGTTATGATGTGCCCGACATTTATAACGAGTTTTCATTGACTCTTGACTCTTGCCCACTTCTTTCTTCTTCTCCCCCTACAGTACTGCGAGCTTTAATGGTTTCAGTCGCTAATGGTTCGGGGGCGAAGCGCCTTTAACCAGTGCTGGTATTTCCTGCCGCTAAATGGAACGAGAATTAAGAAAATTACAGTACATTTCGAAGGAAGGGTGCGCACAATATTGAGTGTTGTTAGTCCACGCGTACACAGTAAGTTTGTCTGGCCGCTCAAAGTTGCTTGTATTGTATTTATAAAGTTACCCAATGCGAGGGAAAAATTTGCCGAAAAATATATAATCGAGGTCATTCTGGTATCGAGCTAACTGGTACAATGAAATTCAATGTGTTGTTGGCAGAAATGTCTGAATGGGGCACAATAAAATGATGTGGTATAATGTAATTTGTATAATGAGTCAACGTGAACTGTAGTTACGTCAAGTATTAACGTAACTACTTTTGACTATCAACAATCAACTACGTCCAATTTCATTGTTGATGTATGCCTCCATTCCTCGTTAATTTCGCATTTGATCATCGATTTTGCACTATAGTTTGCACTACGTATAACGAGGTCATATATGACCTAATTTAACTTTTTTCAACAAAAATAACGTGCAGGTAATAATATTCTATGTACATACAGGACAATGTACATTAGCTGCTTTGTGTAAGCAAGTATTCCATCAGTTTTCCAACGAAAAGGCCTTTAATCATCCCAAAAGCCCATATCAGTTATATATGCTACAATATTACAGCGAGTGTGACAGCAGCATTGGTCATATACCGTACATCGTACATTCCAGACATAAAAACGCATCGACATATTCAAAATCGCTGCTCATTTGGTCGTACAAATGTAATTGCATATTTTTCTTAACAAGGGTTTTTTCCCAAGACTGGATTGATTTTAGATACACATCATACTTTAGCATGAATGTGCACACACTATTTATTTAAGAAAACACATTTTTTACATGTAAATTAATGAGATTTCAGATTTTTTAACTTCGAAATGGTTAAACAAATTCAGCACTAATAAGGGTACGTAAAAACAAAAAACTGGACAAATGTTAAACCGAAATCGATCGAGCGAATCGAATATGACTGATTTCATATACACGGACAGAAAATTGTTGACAGAATAATGTAATTAAGTACTAAAGTTAGGAGAACATATTTAACAGTGTGTCACATCGAAGCGTGATTTTTCGTCCATCACGAAGCTTCCATTACACGGATGCAAAATGAGCTTACAAACGAGATAGAAAAAAAAGTCAACCCTCAAATCCTCGTTCGGTAATTATACAGGTAGAATCCGGGCATTAACCACTGCGTTTTCCCAAAAAAAAAAAAAAAAAAGAAAAAGAAAGAAAAGGAAAGAAAAAAAAGGTGGGGCTAAAGTAGCAAAGGCGAGGGAAAAGAAAGAAAGGGAGGGAGGGAGGCGCATTAACGTGTCGTCGTCCGACCCGGTTCGTTACGTACAGCGAGCAAAGCCGCATTACCCTCATGCATGCCAGTCTTCAGCCAGTCTGGCTCGGAGGTTAGCGAGAGACGAAGGAAAGGGAGAACAAAAAGAGCCTGATGGGGTTAACTGTAATTTGCATTCGGAAGGAAGAGAAGAGGTGCGTAAGTGTGTGTGTGTGTGTGTGTATGCGCACACTTAGCTTTCTTGCTCTGTCTTTTCACCGATCGCTCACTCCTCGACGCCAGGCGAAGCACAAAATAGGTAGTCGCACGAGTCAGCAGTGAATTTTCTCTCCTCGCCCTTTATACTCACCTTTATCCTGGAAAAGCCAAAATATGGGATCCCTCTCTCTCGTTACTGTGGACCAGACAACAACAACGCCCCATTGTTTTGCGAGTTGCGGCAACACTGAGTGTGCTTTTTGTTTGTGATGGCTGGTGTGTGGTGCAACCAAAGTTTGGACGATGCAAAATGTGTCGAAAGTCTATTTTAACTTTTAATGTAGTAATTTTTTTAAATTATATCTGTAGAGTCAGCAGAGAATTTCAACTTTTTATTCGTATCGATGTATTGGTCAACCGATGATCTTAGGCTATAACTTGGTGTTCGTATGATTTGCAATGCAGCGCCTATGAGTTTGAGTCTCTCAACTTTTGTTATATGTGTAAATAATATGTATATTTTTAAACATGCTATTAACTTTTCCTCTCTAAATTATATATCAACACTTGTTCATTAGAATATAAATAAAGAAAATTTATCTTGCTACTAAATTAATTAGGGAATGAGACTACATTTTGTGAATATTTTTTTCACATTCACTAGCTTTGTAATTTCAGCGAAATGTCAGGGCGAGGACAAGATAAATATGATTAGTGCGCATTATGCTCAACCAAAAAATGTACAAAGTTTACATTTTATGCACATACGAGAAAATATGCTACTTACGTAATCTGGTAATACGCTTAGTTGAAAAATTCGTAATTTTCATAAAAAAATATCGGATCATCGCGTCAAATCGTCCATACTTCCGAAAAGTGTAGTAAATAAAAAAATTACCTACTGTTAATTGTACAACATTAAATCCATTATAACGTTTTTAATGACAATCCTGCAGTACACGCACTGAAAGGATAAAAAATGAAAGAAAAAAGCCTCACACCAACAGAATACTTGATAAATGGTTTCGCGCGACTCTACCCATCTCGCGTAATTAGCGATAAATCCGTGCAAATTCAAAGAGCATAATACCAGGTCGGAAGCACGAGAAAACACCAAAACGAAGGCAAGGACGCGTGTACCCGTGGCTTTGGTAAACTACTACCACCGTCACAACTGCACTGCAATTACGCTTGCAAAAAGTTCGCGAAAGCAACAGAAGCGGCAGCAGCGGGGATCGGGAAACGAGCTTCTTCAGCGAAATTTTGCTACCCCCGCGAAACTCGGTACCAGATGTATACATACCGTATACGAACGTGTGTCTACGAGGAAGAATCTTGTGGCAATACATAGCCGCTGCCGTTGCTGCTCTAAGCGTATTAACCGTGATTTCTGCGAACTCGCTGCCTACCCGGTAATAACAAAGGGAGAGCGAAGCGCACAAACCGCAGCCCCGGGGAGCATTAAAGAGAGAGCTGTTGGGATCGTGGTGATTTGCGCTTGGTTTTTTTCTCTTTTAGTTTTCGTCTCTGTCGTCAACGGTTAATTGGTTTTGAAAAAAGTGAAAGGGTGAACAAGTTCGGGTCGAGAAAAGGGAAAGGGACCTTTGCGTACGAGTTGCAAAAATTCATCTGTTTCCGATTGCCGGGCTAAAAATTTACTTTTTTTTGTTACGACGAAAAGCCTCATTTTTTACTTCTTTCGTGTCATGCAGTTGGTGTGTATGTGTATGGAAGGGCATGGTAATAAATTTCCAAGTGGCAAAAGCCGAATAGGGGTTAAGTACCACTGCACGCGTTCTCGCAAAAATCCCCCCCCCCTTGCTTGTCTTCTAGTTTTAACTCGCGCAACATGGGGAAGCTAGTTTACAGAGAAAGAGATGCTCGTGCAACGAGCGAGCGAGTCTTATCTGTTTTCGTTCCGTAATTTGAACTTTTCGGCGAGCCCCAAGCCTTAAATTATTCCGCGAGTTTGCGAAAATGAGAGCCGTGAGGGGAGCAAGGGGGCGAGGATTTTGGGCCGCGGGAGAGTAGTTGCTGATGCTTGATGACGCGCTGCTGTTTGGAAGATACTCGAGCTCATATTGCGGTTACAAACAAGTTAGAGCTCACAAGGAGTTTTATGCGCGCGATGTGCTATGTTGCAGGTATTATACTTGTTTCCACTTGTTTTGAGAAAAAAAAGCCTTGGTATAATTATCGTGATTCTCGCCTCACTGATTTTCAAGTTATTGTATATTAAGTACTTATAAGGTACGGGTATGGCGTTATCCTGAGACTTATGAGATTCTTTAAATGCGCCTGACCAATTATGGAGTCACACTACTTTTAACAATTCATCAGTTCATTAATTTTCTTTGAGTTTTCTTAATATGTTCCATATACTTCAAAGGTACGGTGATTGTGTAATAATGAATCTGATAAGTTTGTTAATCCTGTCTGACTTTGCGCTGAGTTATACTACTTGTGAATAAGCACCGAAACATTATACATAAAACATTGGCAAGCTTTCAAACGCTTTTAAACGCTTTCAACGTTTTTATTATGATGTCTGACTCAATACGGACTTATACTACTTGTAATAAAGAGTTACTTAATGAATTTTTGCATGAATACTTACGAAATATTATGACTGCGTGATTAATAAACTGATAGTCTCTTTAACCGTATTTGATTAACGACTGAGTTATACAACTCATATTTATAAGGTACGATGATTGCATGATTATGAGACTCATTAGATTCCGTTACTGTGTCTGACTTGGAGCAGATTTACAAAAAAACCTCAACTCTCAAATTTTTCATAGATTTTTAGCAAACTTTCAGGAACTTACCAATTAAAATAATTGCCTAATTTCAAAATTGAGGGGCTTATTAATTGTGTCTGACTTAACGTTGACTTATACTACTTGCGAAAAAAGCTTCAAGAAAAAAATTATCTGTATGATAGTTGTGAAATCAATAGTTCTTATGAAATACAATGATTGCATAAATACGTGACTGATGAGGTGTATTGGGCCTGACGTAAAACTGACCTACACTACTTAACATAATAACATAACACCCATCAATAAAATTAAACTATCAAAAATTTTATATAGTAATGAAGTACACTACTAGTTAAACAGCTATAAATTCACAATTTCTTATAAATTTTTTTGCAAACAATTCAGGTGTTTACCAGATACTAAATGGAGACAGATAATCACGAAATAATATTTAAGTGTTAGAAAAATAACTCAGTGGGAATAACCAATGTAAGAGTGTCTGTATAGACCTGATCTTATCCAAGAGCCCCTGGATATATACTCCCCTAATCTACAATGACTGAGTGATTTCGAGGCTGATGGGATTTTTTTTCATCGTGTCTGACTTGATACGGAGTTGCACTACTTATACGATAAAATGTTCGTGAACTTTCAGGTACTCGATGGGTACGATGATTGTGCAATTTAAAAACTAATAGATTTTTTAAACTTGCTTCATTTAACGCTGTTAATTATATTACACTACTTACAAAAGAAACATCAATTGAAAAACTTTCTAGGGATTTTACTAATTTAGCTTCATCGAAATTTTTCTTATCTCTTTTCTACAACTTATTGTTGCGTTTGTCTACTGGTCTATCTAGATAAAACAAAAAAAAAAAAAAAAAGCAAGACAATTCGTGAAAGAAGAACATTATACTTTCAAGCGCATGAATTCGAAAAAAAAAAAAAAAATACAAACACAAACCTGAATTTATTAACATTCATGCGATCCCGGAAGATTTGCACATTACAAAGAAAACCCGCATTGTTCACCAAAGCTCACGTAAATGATTCAAATAAAAATGCTTCCACTCGAACCTTTTGCGCATTGAAAAATACGCAACACACGGAATACGACGCTCGTTTGCATATCTCCGCAAGAGATTGGAAGACAAAAATGGGGGAAAAATCAAGCCAGATAGCATCGTAGCTCGACGGCAGATCTCGCGAGAGGGCGAAAGTCGAGATAATTGTTTTGAAAACGAAATGGAAAACAGTCCCACGAACACACATCAAAGTCATGACCCACCCATATAGTACAACCTTATACCTTATCCCTTCGCTAAAAGCCCTCCCGCGCAATACGTCCTCAAGAGTGAGCAGAGCCGCGACATTTCCGCCCCTTATCTTTTCTGTTTCGCTTTATAACCTACACCGGAGCCTTGCCGCGTACACCAACACATCAGCCGTAAATCGACTAGCTCGCAATGCCAGATTACGCAAACGCAGAGCAGCGGGCGACGGGGGTGGGGGGGGGGAGCGAACAATGTCCGCGTGCGCGGAAGCCTAATTAATTTCCGAGCTATTTAAAAGCCTCCCCCCCGCTGGCTGGCTTTCCCCCTCGCACTTCAGCCTCTCACGTGACTGCTACTCGAGACTGTTGCGCTAAGCATCGCATGCCACCCATAAACTTTGCATTTCGACGATACTCGCAGGCCTACGTACCTACCCTCCGCTACCACGGCGACTGGTGCTTGCTACTCAGTCGATTACGATCCTTGCCAGGAAACACCGTGTAATTGCACCCCTCATCCCCTTGACCTGCAAACGCAGAGAAGCCAGTTTGGGGGTTGAGGGGCTTGCGTTGTCGACGGGGAGGGGAAGAAATTTTTGCCGAAGGAAGCATTTTTCGAGGCGCTAATTTTTACACAAGTGGCAAAGGGGCATCATGCGGCAAATCACGCGCTCATCTAGTGTATTGAAATTGGTGGGTCGAGCATGACCGCAGGAATGCTTTTAATCTGATTGATTGCTTGTTATGCTGTCTGGCAGGGGGTTATCGATGAATGATTTCTCGTGACCTACATTCGAATATGTCCGTGTAGCTTTGTACACTAGTATCTGAGCTTGTATTTTAATTCTTAATATTAATTGCGGGAACTTAATGTGAGGAGTAGTAGAATAAGTTGTTGTTTTTTTTTTTTTGTTTTTTTTTTCAATTGCTTAGACAGCAGGCGTAGCTGAAACAAATCATCTAATGCAAGTAAAATGGATAAACCTAAAATCAACTTTGCTAAAAAAAAAAAAAAAAAAAAAAAAAATTACAAAATGTACAAGTTGAAAAAAAATCAACCTACGGTGAAAAAAATAACACGTTAGAATTTCAAGTCCGACGGAACGTTACAAATTACAGGAAGGCGAGGCGTAGGAAGCTCACCAAAGTGGCACGGCGAATGTTCACGAGAGTGAAGGGGCACACGAGCTACATCATGTAATCGATATGAGTATTCGCTGGCGTAAAGCTGTCTACGGCTGGTGTTGTGCCGCATTATACACTCGGCGTTTTCTCGAGGGAACGAACGT
Organism: Copidosoma floridanum; assembly: GCF_000648655.2. The sequence goes on along the minus strand of NW_019379511.1, from coordinate 1,795,677 downwards.
TAAAGACTCGTAAAACCCGCAAGACCTCACACATACGCACTCGGAGCGTGCACACATCCATCTACGAGCCCGAGACAGCAAACGTACTCGTAAATTTCACAGACTTATGGATGTAAGGATACTTGATGAGAAGCCGACGATAAAAATAAAAATTCAGCCAAATGCTCATCAAGTTTCTCATGATTATCTTTGGATTTTATACCATTTGAATTATTGCAATGTACAAATTTTTTTAGATTATTTTAATGACATTTGTTAATGATTTAGTTCAAATGAATAGCACAAGAATTTTTTTACTAGTACCATTTTATTTATTTTGGACTTGATCAAACTGTAGAATTTCGTTCTTTGATGACAATATAAAATTAATAAATATCCAAATAACCCATAAACATCAATTCGCGAATTACGCGCAATACAGCTTGAATTTGTAAATAGCATCATGATTACTAATCAGTGATAGGTAATCACTGTATAATTGAATTGATTGATACTATATTAGTTTGTCATATCTTAAGCAGAAATAATGACATCTACTTGTACTAATCACTCTCAATTTTTGTCTGATTGAAAAAATTTTAATGAGTTTTGAAACAGTATTTATGTTATCAAATTTTTACAACTTACTCAATCATCATTTTTTTAAAACAAGGTACCTTAAGTTACAAAGTAAGCTTGAAAATTTATCTGGTAGCCTTTAATTAATATAAATTTTTTAATGACAAGTTTAAAGGGAAGAAACATAAGATGTTGAGAAGTTTTCAAATATACTTGAATCAATTTTCAACATTTCCATTAAATATAAAACACTGGAATATCTAAAGCCATGCAAGATTTAAAGCAGTGCACAATTATTATTTGTATTATTATTATTTTGACTCACGCGTTAGTTTTCGCTTATAATTCAAAGCTCTTTAATAGATACATTTACTTCTGGTGCAGGACATGTTTAGGTACTTCAGTAAATAAGTAAATAGCCACTTTGTTATTTGATAAAAAAAAATTTAGAACAATAAAATTTGATACTTTAACTAACTTTATAGATATTAAACATTTTAATAGTACGGAACTGTTAATCATTAACACCGTATCGGCGTAATCGTATCTTTTGAACAAAATTCGGCCATCACCTTAAGTTATCTGCTATGGATTTCATGAACATTCCGAATATGGATTTTACCATAGACACAAAGTACGTGGCCCCTACTTTGGTATCATATTATCCGAAATAGTGGAAACGAGTTCTTGTAACGACAAAATAAAAATATTTTAAAACAAATTCAAAATTTAATCGGATGAGGTATCGTATTAAGAGAAATTTTTACTACTGTGCAAGTGGTTAAGTACTACTCGTGGCGAATAACTAGTGATTTTACCTTATGTAAGTGTGCAAGCAATTAAGTTTTTAGATTAACTAAAGTTACTATCTGATTGAAATTCAATTAAGCTATAATGGTTTGAAAGACGAATATCGTTTTGAATTGTCGAAACTTAAAAGTTGCAAGTTACACTTGATTAAAATATTTTATAAAAATTGTTATCGTTCGATAAATAAAATAAAGTATATCCATTAAACAAATTCTTATTTGAGATTAGATTGAATGCTTATACTATTAGTTTTGCTTCAAGTACCTTACATGTTGGAAAAAAAGTTTTAAATTCTATTACACAAACCTCTGTAGCTCAATCAGTAATGAATAATACGAAAACAAAACTGACGGCATAAAGTTAACAATGTCGATGATACAAGTCGTGAGTTATTTTAATTATTAAAAGCAGAATGATAAAAAATATACGACGAATGCCTTTAAAACGATCGGTGAAGAATGGTAGTTTTCCTACGAGTTAGAAAAGTCTCTGTTTGCGAACCGAGAGGTTTGCGGCCTTAGCGGAAGGCGTGGGACGTAACGAGGTTTGTAGAGGAGACTTTTCGAACGAGTTCCGGAAAACTACTTTTTCGCCCAAGGAAGTACCAGCCTCACAAAACCACCCGAGGGCGGAAAACATTTTTACGTGACTGTTGAAATTTGATCATATTTTTATTCTTACGAGCATACAGTAATTTATTACGCATGGTAATAAAAATCAGGTGTTTGAATACAAAAATCTTTTCTTACAACTGTCAGAAATTTATTTAAAACATTTTTTTCTAATTCTTATAGATATCCGAAACCAGTGGAACATTGAATGTTGTATTTGCAACTTCATTGGCATCTTTGACATAAACTTCGATGGTGACTTTTGCATACAACTTTGTTTTTCCCACAAACTCAAATTCAAAGTTATTATTACCCTTTTCTATGGCCTCCTGCACGTTGCGATGCACCGTATCCCAAGTGGGCGAAATGACACCCCACAAGTTTTCTCTAAATGACACACGATTTACCGTTGAATTAACGATGCACCTTACAAATTCCTTACGCTCTTGTTGACCCCTTCTCTTGGGTAACATCTTAAAAGTTTGGGAGCAAGCTAGCTGCTCTCCTTTCTTCTTGATACCTATTTCCCAGCGTCCGCCGATGACGAAAGAGGTGGTCACCGCAACGCTCACGAAGGCTACGGCCCAGAAAATTAGTCGCTTCGGAGGGGCCATTGAAATCGAAAGCTACTTTGTACAGTTCGAACACATACTAAACAACAGTAGCTACGCTTGACGTTTTTATAGCACGATCGTTGAGTATACACTCCGACAACATTTTATCTTATCCAAACTGATTGAGGAGGCTCGAGCTTTTGTTGGGTATAGTTCTAAAAGAGTCGTTGATGAAAAATTTTTATATATTCCTAGAGCTGTCTTCGTTACTTGCGGTGTAATTTGAAAAATCAAGGTAAATTGCTTCGTTCGAAAAATATTATCAGGTTGAAATGCGGGATGACGTGGGGATTTTATATGGTAATAAAAATAAATTACAAATATTTCAAAACCTGAATGAATTGCAGTTTTAATACAAACCCTCTTGAGACTCTTTAAGAAGATACATGTGATTAGATGTAGAAAATACAAAGGAGGTAGTCAACTGTTTAACAATAACTATTTGAAGTGTCAAGAAACTGTTTTAATATTCTTAATCAAAAAATTTTATTTTACAATATTATGAATCTTATCACATGTTTTTAAGGATGGCAATGAATTTAGGCTCAAGTTTCATCAATGAAAAAATACGTGTTAAAAAAAATATTGAAAAATTCACACAGTTTCCTGGTACTTAGGGGTTATTGTTAAAAGTTTTATTGCTTTCTCTACATTTTGAAAAAATAATGGAGCCTCCTTAAAGTGAAAAAAAGTTTGGTGTTACTGGTTTTTTTTTGGAAAAGTGATCTACTTATCAAATTTTTTTTTTCGTACATACAATAATTCAATTTTAGAGTTCTCTACGTCCGGCTCCTTTAATAAGGGCACTACTATGGGAACTTAGCACTTGGGAGAAGGAAGGAAAGAGAGATGGGAGGCCTTCCATTACTGGGAGGGGGTAGGGGGAAATTAGGCAATTTTTGCTGCGAGAAGGTTGCCTAAACCCTCCTAGAGGATCATTGCGTGGTGCAAGAGCACATGTGAAAAATCACAGAGGTACTTGCCTGGAAAAGTCGCACTGGCAGGGAATTGAACCACGGTCTCCCGCGTGACAACCCACGACCTAGCCGACTGAGCTACCGCGCGCTCCTAAAAAGACATTTTAGAGTATGTAATCAAAATAAACATCGTAAGTAAGATAATTTTAACAAAATTTTTTGTTATGGTTAAATAAAATTGTATGTAAAAATTAGACCACTTGTAACAGTTAATATATAAGGCTTTACGAATATATTTNATCGATTCGCGGAACAGCTAAGTGAGCAACATATCGGTGTCAAAGACCACTTCGGGCTAGCTCGCCGATCGTCCACGAGGTTCCGTGTTGTTTCCTTCCGGGAAACTTGTAGCTGGTAGAAGCTGTCGATCGTGCTTCCTCAATGATATTGGGATGTATGTTAGGTTGAATCGGCAGTGGCTATGGGGATGACAGAGTCGTGGGTGATCGATGAAACGTCGTCTCCGGTGTTGTTGGACTAACGATGTTGACTGTCTTTGACAATCTTCGGTTTGTTCCTTCCACCTTAATTACTATATGATTTTGTTATCGCTAAGGTTGCTCGAACAATGCTTCGTATCATCACGAGACCTCATTCCAATAATTAGAATACCCTTTAACCCAATAAAGTGAACCCTGCTTGATTTTTTCTCATTTGAACGAAAGAGTTGGGGAAACACCTGTACATGTACCCATCTTCGGCTGGTACATGCTTCAACTAGCCGAGGACTCAAATTAGATGAGCCGAGTATCGAGATTCTCCCGTAGCCGAGCGCGAGGGAGGGCCACGAGCAGAGGATCAGTGCCAGCGCTTAGTTTGCCGCTCCCCGAGATCTCAAGGCGGGCCATCCTTAAACCCTCGGCTCATTCTCTGCTTGGCCCACACTCCCGCAGTTGTCCGACCGCGGCTTGCGAGTCCTATCTCTACGAGTTTAGAGCAGCGATGTTTTCTTCCTTTTTTTCACTCCTCCTTTCCGTTTCCCCTCAAATCCTTGGAAGGAGAGAAATAGATGGATCAGAAGTTAAATGGTGCCCGCAGCTCAAGACATTATCACTTTTCTTTGCGCACCGGTGCCCCCCAGCTTCCCTCCCTCCTCGGCCACCGTCTCTCGCACACACACGCGTGGCCGGGTCGCCGAGAGAAATTTCCTCGGGACGGAGGAGGATCGATGCGTCCTCGGCCACCCTCCAATTACGCGCCATCCCTTACGGTCTGTGGGGAATAATTAGAAAGCAAGCCCGGCCAGGAGCGTAGATGGCTCCACCACCCCACTCTCTCCCTCTCTCTTATTCCTCGAGCGGCTCGCCACCCCCCCGAGACGTACCTACAAATCATTTCGCGACTCGTGTGATGTTTTTTCAGTATTCGTCGCACCACATTCATGAGAAACGTACATGCATGGATTTTGCTATTAATTACTAATCAGTTGTGAGCATTTGTTGGTTAGTACTCTTGTTGCTGTTCGTCGTACTCACACGCGCCTAGTTTGTAATAACTATAACTATTGTTCAAAGTTTCTCGCTATTGCGTTTTCGTTAACTACATCACCCGTTAATGTTAATCAATGTGCCAATAATATACTGATAGAAACAAGAAGATTCCGAGGAAGAGCTTTGTCAATAAGGTGTAGAAAAACGATTACCAAAGAAATCATTAAAAAATTATTCTCACAACTGGGAAGCACCAACCTAAGCAACGACAGCGCTTTGTCGGCGTGGGTAAAGCTCAGTGTGATAACAATAGTCTGTACAGTCTCCCCTTTTCAAGTTTCTAGAGTTTGAGGGGCTATAGCTTTACGACCCCGGCACATCGATTGCACACACGTTGACAGTACCATGTTTGCAGTGGAAGAACATAGCATATAGATATATATCATCAGCGCGTCAACTAATCGATTTACGGCGGCTCATTAATCGGCGTGGTAGATAAAATACTGTTGAGCTATCTTTTCCTTATGATTGTCAATTGATCATCTTTACGCTGTTATGCGATTGTTTTGTTTTCCAAAGTTTTGATATTAGATTGTACATAGGTGCTGCAAGTGCTTTGGGGGTTGCGTTTGATTGGAGCGTATCGAACGCGAAAGTGTAACAGTATAGGTAAGAGCAGTAGGTAAAGCGAAAGTGGCTGTAGTTGTAGTGCCATTACATACGATGAGTCTGGAACTAGAGCTATAAGAGCCTATTGATATAGTCATGAGGTAAGTATAATTAGCTACACGTGGCGCTTCAGTGATGGTACAAAAAAGTTTGGATATAATGGGAAGGTGTGTAGGGAGGGGAGAGAGAGATAATTAAAAAAAAAATTGTTACTTTTCGCTGTGTTATGCTCAGCTCCATCATACCGAGGTGGTCTGTGTCAACAGCATTTAAACAGCCACTAAAAGCTCTTATGGGTGTGCTGTACTTTTAATGCGATTAATGAAGGATCTGCTAGCTGTTGCGTGTATGTATTACATTCAGTGTTTTGTTATTCTTTTTTATTCTCAAGACTCAGGCAACAATTACATGCCGTACTGGTGTGTGTTTCCATGCTGGAGCAGGTCCGCAATTATCGATACAATAATTAACGTATAAACATTATATATACCTCACTCGAGACTAGACCTGTTATTATACATATTCTATGCATTGGCTAACATATTATTTACTTATGGACTTTAATTTTATTTCGCCCGTTTATTTTTCAACAAATTAGATGATATAAATATGACCTTTGTGCATTTGTTACTTTGAAAATCAATACAATAAAATGGTATAAGATGCATAGAAAAAAAAAAAAAAAACTAATCGGTCCAAGTAACAATAAACAAATACGAAATACGATTTTATACGAAGCATCTGTTGATCCATGATGGATTTGCATAGCTTGACGAGTCTGACGCTGATTACTTGAGTTCAAAAATAAGAGATAAAAAAAGGCACCAAAACGAGCAAGTCCACGACGAAACGTGCAAAGAGTAACTGCTAAACGAAAAGTCGTGTTCGCGGCCCAAAGTTGTACATTATACGAGAAATCCAATGTAGGTATAACACCCTTCACCGATAATATACAGAGTAGGTCTGATGCTCTGATGAGCTGCAATTAAATCCAGGCTCATCAATTAATTAGCGAATAAGAGTGAAACACAGTGGACTGGGAAAATACATATTAGCGAGTGCTGGCGGAGGAACGGAGAAGCGGCAGCAGGCGATGGGGCGACGAAGGGATTAGAGCATTAGGCGACTACGTCACGTCGGTAAAGTCTGGAGAGGCTCTCGTCGCCGCTGCGTGCAAACCTGGAGATACGTCCAAAGTTGGGCTGAGACGGCCCCCACCACCTTTACCCGTCTCTCTTCTCTTTCTTACGTCTGTCGTATACCTCACCTCTCGACCCTACACCCCTCTCCGGCACCCCCAAGCAAGCGGTGGCCCTCGACAATTCCAATTAGATAAACCACCGGCGACGGATCACGGCTCTACGGCTCTTAGTGGTCGGACTTCTCCTGATTTCTGGACCCGCGAGCTGCTGTCGTTGCTGCTATTACCAGGTACGTGCTATTGTCACTTTTCAGCCTAAATTGTTGAATCGACGTCTGACGCGATCCTGACCTGTTCTACTTGCCAGGGACATATCTGTTGTTTAGTCTTTTTGGGTGCGCTCAAAAGATTTATCATCATTATCGTGTGAGTGTGTGTGGTTGAGCTTTATTGCTTACTAAATATCACTTTAGTCAAATTCACTTATGTTCTGTATGCGGCAAATACAAGTAGTAATAGAGCCTCGTGAATAATGAAATAATTTGGGTACTTTAATCATTGATTATCGATCGTTGTGTTCACCTTTAGAGTATAGAATTTATGCATTGTAAGTCTATGTATATACACGTGGTATAAGAAAAAAGAGCTATAAATAACGTAAGTCAATTTCTCGAAAGTCATGCATGCGATTTGTACTATATTTACTTATTTAGAACCCGAGACTATAAGGCACCTGGTTAAAGTATGAAATTGAATAAAGATATTTCATGAATAATGATAAAAATTGCAGTTGCCCCAGCTAACTAAGCTAATAATTTCCTATTTGACATGCCTCACTGTATGCGAATCTTTAGCCTAAATAAAAATGTGAGCTTGAATACGTGAATATTTTCCATGTAACGTACATTGGCTCAATTAACTTTAAATCTAACATAATGTTTATTGCAAAATTCCATTTTTTCAAACTAAAGTATAGTTTTTAGTGTAAATTATAGTTTCTTATAAGTACGTAGCAATGTATTTTTTAGTAATTATCTGATTAAAATTTAATTTAAATAGATAATCAGGGCTGTAATTTATAAATACGAAAAAATTGTCGTTACAATGTACATGTATGAAACAATACAGGTACACGCGTATGCTTACTATTGCTTTAGTCAATTGCAATGCGACATTCTAGAAATGTAATTCTATAGGTAAATTGTCCTTCAACTCAGATATTGATAGTAAAAAAAGTGATTCAGAGATTGATAATAGTCAAATAAATCACGTAAAAAATTGTCAATAACATTCGCGATAATGATAACGGGCAAGCGTGAAGTGCATGCGTCAGCTACAAATCGTATGAAAATAACTTATTTAACTCTGGAAAATAGCTTATCCTAGCAATCACACAGTTATTTCTCATGAATACTTATCAGCTGCAAAAATACTAAATCATTATTATTTAATAGAACTAAAGAACTAAAACTTTTTACTGTCATATTACGTACACGAGCAACGTAAAGATTTTTATATCTTTTTTGCTCTTCTCACAAATTCAAACTCAAAGAAATTTTTGTTTTGCATGGCATCATCCATGTTACGGTGTGCTATACCCCAAGTGGTTGAAATAGTATACATCTCCTTTCTTTCCGAAACCTGTATTCTAACGTCCGGTTGACATCGACCGATATATAGCTTCTCTTTCATACATTTTCTCCTAATTTTCTAACGTTCGGAGTAATCGCTCCTTTGACTTTCACGAGGCTTAAAGATTAGAAAAGATTTAACTTTTTAATTATCAAGTGGCTTGAAAAAAAAAGTCTACAAATTAGTAAACTGCGATATTTAATATTCCAATATGAATACACCAAGGCAACGGTAGAAAATAATATCGAGGAACAAATTACTTTTTTTATTCATGTATTGACAAATAATGAGTGACACAACAAACTAACACAGCAACATACAACTTCCGAATGTATGTCTGAAACCGGGGAAATGACATTTTCCCGATGATTCTTCCTTACGAATTTGTAATGACGGAGACCGAAAAAAGGACACCGAGTATCAAAAAAAGTTTCGCGTTCAATCGAGTGGTCCTAATTTAAACGGAGACTTGCCAATCGGTCCATTAAAATTGCGCAAGAAGCCCGAGCTCGAAACCACTCGAAGTGGAAGCCCCAAGATAATAAGCCTGTGTCCCCATCCCGTTCCACGTGACCTTCTCCCGCTTCGGTCCGTCCTCGCCGTTTATCACAATAACGCCATCTCCAGCACTCATATCTCGGGACTCTCTTTCGGTTGCAGGCATGTCGGCGCGGAGAAGGAGCGGAAATAGAGGTTCGCGCCTCGGGAGATGGAGTTGAGCAGATAATAAAGCCGGGGACCGAATCGCGAGACGAGTTTCGAGAAATAGAGGGGCAGCAAGGAGGAGGAGGAGGACAACGAGTCGTGGGCCGGATGACGCAGCAACGCTCGAGGAGGCCAAGCAGAAGGAGGCGCGGTTGCTCGCCAAGGGGACGCACGATGCTCTGCCGGCGCTGTCTTGCCATTCTCTTCATCGTCAACGTGCCTATCGGTGAGTTTTTTGGTTCACTCATGCGTTATGCTCGCTACTTTTTGTCTTACAACGAGGTATCCTCGGTTATGAAAAGTGACTTTGATACGACGAGCCAAGCAAGAAAGGGTGTCTTTCATCGAGTTCAAACAAGTTCCGTCGCTGTGGCTGGTTATCTTTCACCAGTCATTTATTTTTTGGAAATGAATTTCCAGAAAAACTTCACTGATTTACCTCATCTTTGTAAGCGCCACAAAAAAAGCCGACTATTAATTAAAAATGTTCAAAATTTGTTTCAACCTGATACAAACACTAATATACTTTCAACTGCAAGTTAATTACTTAGATGGGCGAATTCGATGTTTTCTCCCTGCCCGCGAGAGTCGGGGGGCTCGTAATTAAACTCAGCTGAACTTACTTTTTCTCTCACCGGTCTCATTCCTCGAGTACTGCCCGACCAGACGTCGGCCACGCCAGTCTTTTGTCTCGTTTACGTAGCGTCATATCGCGCTAAGGATCACACAAAGCAGGAGACAAAGAAAACAGAATGGAGTTAAAGGAACAAAAATAAAAGACAAATTATAGCAGTGGTTTAATTGAAAAATGGCTCATTTCCTGTTCCCTCGCGACGCGCGTATAGTCCAACGTCCTTTCATCAGTATCGGGAATCAACAAATGAGCTATAAGGGACACGTCGAAGTGTTCACATTCCTTTCACGTTTCTCGCGGAATTTTTTCCTCCCTGATTTCTTTCACAGGAGCAGTGACTCTGCAGCTGAGATAGGATTGTTCGGGAAGAGCTACACCCACGCGTTCTCGTATCTCGAAACAACGAACTTTCCGGTCAGATTACCACCGCTACTCCACCCACTGTCTTCTTTGTCCCCTACTCGCGACGCGATACGCTGATGTGATTAATCACTTCGTTTTGGCTTTCGTTGATGGATAAAAGACGTGTACGTCGTCTCGTTCTTTTGTTTGGTCATCAGCGGGGCTTTATTTTTTCTCCGGCGGAGAAATTTATTTCCCCTGAATTCGAAAAATAGGATATACACGCAATAGTTTAATCATCAAGAGTCATTGACGTTGATGGAATATAATCATTCCGCCACACTTTTTTTAGAACACCTCACCAATTGACTATTGCCCATCTCCATTTATTCCCATCAATTAAAGAGCGATTAAGTATTTATCTTTAAATCAATGCTATAAATAACAAAAAGTACCCAATGTTTTGAAAATACTCGAATATCCTGAAAAGGATACAAAACTACAACTAACTTACCATGAAAGAGATCCACTCATTGTCTTTTTTTACCCCTATCCTTTAAAACTTGTTAAAAAAAAAAAAAAAAAAAAAAAAAAAAAAAAAAAAAAAAAAAAAAAAAAAAAAAAAAAAAAAAAAAATTAGTGACAGACCATTCATGAGAGTGAGATCCAATCTCAATATTCTTCTTTATGAAGAAAAAGCAGACCAGACTCCTCTTCACAAACAGCTGAGACGAATAAAGGACGGAAGGATGTTGTAAAGCAACACAAGTCCTATCGGCTCAGGAACGAGGTGAATCGCTGATATAAAAAACAAGCCACGGCTAGGTGTGAAGGGAAAAGAAGAGGGTGGAGAGGTGATCTCCAAGTGCAAAGAGACGATAGCACAACGGCAGAGTAAAAAAAAAGGACGAAGGTTTACAGGCAAGCGCGATGATCCAACACTCGGGGAGTGTTTCCTTTGACGAGGCTGTACGCGCCGCAAGAATTTCCTATTCGCGAGAGAAAGAGAACCTCCGCTGTATCTACTTTCTCCTACGTCTCTTTACGGTGTAGGTACATATATACAGACACACAGACCACGACGACGTGCCGTAATGCACGCGACATCTTCAGGACTGGCTGGTTGGCTGGCAAGTGGTGCGACTCGGCGTACAGTCAGCCGTGCTGTTTGCGTAGTCGTTCCCTCCCTCGGCAGCCATTGATCCTCTTTGCTTTGGCGCACTACCGCCAGACCGTACCGTGTTTCACCAGGATTTTCCCTCACCCCCAACCTCCTGGTTCTCTCTCTCTCTCTCTCCCTCTCTTTCCACCGTCCCCAGACAGAGATTGTTTATAAGACTTCCGTCGACTGTCACCCGAGTTTTCCCTCCCGCGAGTAGATGGCTAGCTATAAGATGGTGCAGGTACACACGCGTGCACGCCAGCTTGGAGTCTCGCCGCTGTCTGACACACGCTCCTTCCGCAGAAACGGACCGCGAGCCTTTTGTACGGTCGCCAGGTGAGCTAGAGCCCGGCTCTTTCTTCGCGCAAGCAAAAGATTTTCCATTCGACTTATAAAAAGGGATACCGTCGACTTTGGGGCATTTCCGGACACGCGGCCTCACAATGCCCCGCAGAAGCCTATTAACCGTCGAGAGCTGGCTTTCCTTCGAGCTCTTGTCATATTTTTATTCACCGTCCCGAGCACGGGAGTCTCCGAGCAGCATAATGCGATCAGAGTCCACGTTGTAGTTCGATGCCAATGTGCGGTCGACGGGATCTATTTGTACGATGTCTTGGGTGGACGTTATTTAGTTTGACCCAGCACAGGATTTTTGGTGCATCAAAGCTTGGAAAAAAACTGGCCACAGCTTCGTGGTGATTTTTTGTTGTTGTACCGATACAAGGTGATAAACCAAGATTTTAATTCAATGTTTGATTATAATTCAATATTTTGATTTTTTTTTTTTTGCTCTCCAACATAAATAGAATATACCAAAATACATTAAATTTAATGGCTCAGTAGACTGATTTTTTAGTTCCGCTTCGGAGAGATTTACCTTTGGGTGTCATAGTACGTGCAACCCAAGACTTTAGTGCTCCATGTCGATAATCACACGCTTCCTCGAGCCTAAGGTAAACAGATACTACCCCAAAGTTTTGTGCCCAGGTATACTTGGTATAACACAATGGTTCCGATAATTTGGTGTCCAAGAGCAGAATGGGGGAACATTGTAATGGTCAACCTAATGCAGTCACGTGTATTCCGACACTTTGGCAGTAAACTTCCTTGAGCAGATTTAAGGAACAATGTGATTGTTTACCTGGAAAAAAGAGAATTTGAAACTAAATTCAACTATCAGATGTACTTGACTCCTTTAAACATGTTTCCCATATTCCAGGTATTTCCTTTCAATTTGCTCTGCTAACCGATGCACATGAACTGAAACTGTTGCAAAGCTTATATGAATGAATAGTAGAAAATTTTTTTAAGTTGGACCAATGGCGAAACTTTCGCATGGTTTTATCAATCAAAGAATTTTCACGAGGACGTACACTGAATAGAGTCGGCGTGAGATTCCGCAAACTCGTTTCGCGTCGTATTGTTTCCGATCGCGAAACCAAGTGCACTTCGACACAACTAAAAGCCAGGTACGGGCGAAATTAAAGTTTCCAAACTAGCATCTCCATTTGTGCGGCAATCAACGGGTCACGGGCGATTACCGCCCACCGGCTCTAAACACAACTTTTAACGATACCTAATACTGTTTGCTCGTCGAAACGTTGAAAGCATCGTTACAAAGAAAGAAACCGCAAACACACACACGAAGGCCATAGTTTGCCAAGTCTACGTGGAACAAGAAAAAAAAATACATATATATATATAGTTCNTATATATATTATTTAGCTCGATGTAATAGAATGTGATGGCGTTCCATCATCGGGTGATAGCACAACACCGAAAGGAAACACACAGGGTAAACGCTGGATGGGACTGGAGAAAAGTTTTCACAGCAGGGGAGGAGTTTCGAGGTCGACCTTCCTAACGAACCAGGCTTTTTCGCTTTTTCCTTTTTTTCCAGCCGGGCACTAGCCAGCTCGCCTTTCTATTTACACCGTAAAGCACACACACACACACACACACTGGGCGCAGAGGAGCGTCATGGACGGGAGGAGCCGAGGATCTTAAAGCTGGCCGCTGGCTCTTCTTTTTCCCTCTGTTTTCCCATCTGCTGCTCTTCCTCCGGCCCGAGACTCCCCTCGTCCTTGGTCCTTTTGACTGTATACGTGGAATTAGGCTGGGGTGGAAAAGGACCTTTTCCCCCTGACCCAGCTCAATTGAGTTCTGGACCGCGGTTATCCGATTATCACGTGTGTTTGTACGTACGAGTGAACGTGTGTGTGTGTGTGTGTGTGTAACAATTTTGTGCTACATACATAGGCTGACACGGGCAGACGGTGGCTTTGTGAAAGACTGAATCGAGAACACGCTGACGGCCGAATCGTGGGACATGACGAATTTCAAGATTAGTTCCTTCGTGGGCTTGTACCTTTCTGTGTTAACATTTTTTTTTTTTTTTTTTGTAAAAGCGAGGTATTTATGCTGTATTCTCGATATTTTTTACGCGGATGATTTTGAATCATCCCTGTTCCGAGATGAAATGGGGAAGATTGAATGATAATATTTTCGAAGACAAGGCAGGGTGAGAAAGAAGGGGTGTTGATTGAATTTATGAGATAAGTTGGTATTTTTTATACATGCGCGGGTAACGCGAGTACGAGTGTAGGTACAGCTGGAGTATAAATCCATCAAACACATTAAGAGAACAAACGCACTTAGCATACCGCTGTGCTTCGGTCCCTCGTATTTTTCCAGCTTTACCAGAGCAGTTAAAAGCTCATACTACACTGACAATCTTGTCTTGAGGGTGAATTTCGTGATGCACGATTCAATTTAAATTTCAAGCTCTTATTATACTTTCAAAGTATAAAAAATATGAAAATGTTGGAAAAATGTTACGTTAAATTTTTTTTTTTTTAATACCCAATATTTCAGTAAATTTTAAATACTTAATTTTTATTGAAAAAATGATGGCCTCCAGTGGAGTATTATATTTTTAGAAGAGCAAAAAGTATACAAATAATGGCGATAAAAAATTTTCCAAACGAACTCAAGTAATTTTTACCTCTTAGGTAAGAAATAATAATGATTTAAATATTGATAAAAGGCAGAAACTAAAATGAAAATAATAAAAATATCTGGTGAGAATATCAAAAATGAGAATTGTAATATACAGCAACGAATAGAGAGACTTGGTGAATGAAAGGGTAAGTTTGGAGAGAAGTGATTGGGGTTATCCATTTTTAGATGTGATGAGGAACTAACGTTTTACAGGTAGAAATAAAACACTGAGGGTGACTGCTCGCAGCAATAAAAGGTGAGACTGAGATAAAAATGTGATAATTAAAAAAATTTTAGTAAAAAAAAAAGTTACAGAAAACAGATGCAATACAAAAGGAATAGAAAGATGGCCTTACAAGCACCAAGAATTATAAGTATAGAAACAACAAGTATGAATCACAAAAAACGTAACTTAAAGAGTTAAAGATGCATAGAAAAAAAAAAAAGTCAAAAAAAGATCAAGTCCAAAATAAAGGTTCTTGAACGAGAAAGTGTGGCACGTATAACCAAGTCATAGAAACTTGTAGACAAATATGTACACACAGAAGTCAGATGGGCATTAATGAACTTTTGAAGATAAATAGACTGATATAGAGATTAAGGAACAAATGGATATATGAGAAGAATAAACATCCCAGATACACTTGGAGATGGATGCAATGAGGATTAGAAAAAAGTAGAAAAAAATAAAGGAGCGGTAACTGAGATTTTATAATACCTAAATGTCACTGAACCCTAGGTATAGAGATATCGAAGCTTTAGAAACGAACACAGATAAAAGCTAAGATTGTCCCAAAGTTTCAGAGACAAACTTCGGCAAGAGAAACCATGAATCCTTGAAACACTTCGACAAGTCGTGTAAGGAGTTAATTTTATCAAAAACTGCATTTTGGTAGCTTTTACCCACGCAGATAGTCATCGAAATTGAATTAAGAAGATCGTACATTTTGTTTTCAATTAGAAGTGTGTCGTTTGCCAGGGTGAGCGGTCAGAGGGGCTGATCCCCCCTACTAATATCATATAGCTCATGAAAAAAAATCACCACTATAAATCTTGCAATATTTCACTCTTGGCATTATCAATAAAAGTACCAGTCATCGTTTATACACGAAAGCGTATATATTTATCTACATTATTTCTAATTCCAGTTGTGTCCAAAATCATGCGGGAGACACGGAGTTTTAATTTCAGTGAAAACAAAGTTGTACGAAATATCGACAACCCACTCTAAGTCTCCGATACAAGTTTCTAGTCAAGAGACGAAGTCGCGATGATCCGTTTATGGGTTAAGTAACCGAAAACCGCACTCCACCGCGGGTCGACTTCCCTCCCGCCTTCGAGGAAGCAGCTCCTGCGGGCACACTTTTCGAAAAGCCACTGAAACACAGTCGCAAAAGCTCCAAGACGGAGGAGACGGGGGTGAGAGAGCGACGGAGATGGGGGAGAGGAAAGACAGGGAAGTGTTCTTCGATGCAGCTCACGTTGCCGGACGGGGCGCTAACTTTCGAGGGATGCGAGTGTTTGGTACTCGAAAGAAGGGTCGTGGTGGTAGACGGGAGGAAGGAGTGTCATTGCTCGGGCATTTATTTGACGCGAGACGATCCGGCGGTGTCTTTCGGTTTTATAAGAAACTTTTTTTTTTTT
The DNA here is from genome assembly GCF_000648655.2 of Copidosoma floridanum. The sequence continues at coordinate 1,779,748 of NW_019379511.1, read as the reverse complement.
TTTTTCTATTTGATGTACGTCGAGGAAATAATGCAAATGGTATTCAAGATATTCGAGCTTGCTCTTTTTCATCGTTTTTCAGATCTACACATTTCATAAAAACAGCATCTCGTGCATTGCATTTTACGCGGTTACCAATAAAAAAATAAAAATAAAAATAAAAAAAAGTTAGCCTGTATTGGTGTGGGGGTGAAAAAAAGGAGGGAAACTCCTACCAAAGGGAGGAAATTAATTACCGGAAGCCACTATGCGGATTAATAAAAACACAATTTCCCCCCGTGTGTGGCACAGATCGCTGGCCCGTCATCTCGCCAATTTATCTCCAACAAAAACACGTGGGCCTGGATGAAACACCGGCCAGCCAAGCGTTTATTATCATTGTTGGGTTTATAAAACAGCTAACGCAAAAAAAAAAAAAAAAAAAAAAAGACAATTGCATCGATCAGCCTCGACGAAAGCACAAAGGGTGCATGTACAAGCTGGTATTGGGAAAAAGCCATTGATTTATTACAATTAACTGACTCGATCGGCTGATCGGACGTGTAACGCAGGCACGTGTGTGTATACACGGAGAGATATATATATATACGCACGGACTAAATAGGTAAAGTAGCCGCTGGGGGATTCCCGGAGCGCGAACGTGGAGCGAGCTTTTGGCCGACTCGATAAATTTTCGCTCTGTTTTCAAAAGCAAGAGAGAGAGCGAGAGCAATTTACCCCGAAGGCTTGACTCAATTAGAGCCAATTAGAAGAGAACTGTGCCCCACTGCTGCTGCTGTTGATATAGCACCGTTTTCAGCAAGGGACGAGTGTGGCGGGGAGGAAGAAAAGGTGGGAATCGAGAGGGAGAGTTCCAAGTAAGACCCCTGACCATCGCGAATCAAAATGTTGTGTTTGTGTATGGATGGGTGTGTATATATATATGGGGGGGGGGAAGTAGGAGCAAACTCGTTAAGAAAAACGTTGGCGGAATATGGAAGGAGAAAGGAAGGAAAGAGCTGAGAACGGAAACTCATTAAAAATGAAATACAGGCAAACAGAAGGGAGGGAGCAATTCGTTACAAACAATTGGATGGTGTTGTGAATTTTTTTTTTTTCCTATCGTTGACTTGAAAATTTTGTTTCGGTACGATTAATGGCGAAAATAGAGTAGAGTCGGCAGTACTGGTGCCGTTCTTTTTTTGAAAATGAGTGCTCATCTTGAAGTTTGTCGTTGTTGTAACAATAAATAATGGTCGCTCTTTCTTTATCCATTCATCTATTTAATAATTGTAATTTTGAACTTTTTTTTTTTTGTACGAATTGCAATTCAATCGATTGCTTTTGGAGTTACAAACTTTTCAATTTTCTCTTTATTCCAATTTATTAAATATTTCTTACTGATTAGAACACAAATTCCATTTACTTGGTACTATCTTTTACTACATTATCAAAATTCATGTTTGCTAGTATGCTGTCTTTTGTCCCAAAACTAGACCGTTTATAAGGGGTAAAGTGAAAAAAAATTGTTTACAGAATACAAGTGTATTTTTGCAATGATTTTTTCAACAGAACATCACACCTGAAATTTGATATACATCAACCGGAATTCATCCAAACAATGGGTAATGTAATTTTTTGGCATTAAAAGTTATAAGAGATCATGTAGGTATTGGAATTTTTCTTAATAAAAAGTAAACTATGTAAATGTAACATAATGGATAATCAACCAACTTATAAAAGTCCTCCAGTCATGGTTTTGTCTCTTATTTGTGAGCCACCCCATTTTTCAGATTCTTGAAAAAAAGGCTGCACAAGAAACGCAGCAACAATCGAAAAGGCAACAAAATCGAAATCGAGCAGACGCACTCGGAAAAAGGCACGTGCCAAAGAATTTCCCAATTACCGAGTCCAGCAGCAGCTCAGTCACAGGGAAGCTCCGACAGCGAAACAGATCGACCTCCCGACCCCAACCACCCCCGTACTTTCTTTTTCTCTTCGAGCACCTCTCGTTCGCTCGGCCAATCATACTAACGCCAAGTCAATCTCAAACTTCCCATATTCGCCGATCCCGCGGGGTTTCGGGGCTAAAGCAACTTCCGAATCATTCCACTTAAAATTTCTCGTTTGAAATTAAAGTTCCCCCGAAGCGAAAAACCAACCCCCTCCCCTAGACCCGACGGATTTTTTTCTATCAGATCTTTAATGCAAAGAGAAAGAGGGATAGTGGGGGGGTGGCGGCTCTTTTGGCACTTAATAAATGAACCCGGTAGACAGCTCTTGGAGGGTGAAATCAAAAGAAAAGAAATAGAAACCGAAAAAAAAAGAAAAAGTCCAGTGAGGATCACGATCGGAGTGTAGTGGGAGGGTGAAAAGGGAGGGTGAAAGGCGAGTCGTGCCTGAACGAGATCTGACGTGCGGGTGTAGGAAAGGAGGCACACGAGTTCCATGTCAGCCGGCTGGCACACGCGGTGATGCAGAAGCGCCTTGGCGTTTGTATGTAACTGCTCAGAGGGAGATGACCTGCACGGGGCTCTTTTTTTCCCTCCCTACCCGTGTTCTCGTGGAGGATTTCTGCTGTCGAGTCTGATTCCTCGGCGGACACCGCGTTTTTCCACAGCTTCTTTGGGGCTACGGACAGCGCGTTAACTTAATTTCAATGAGGTGGCTTTTCGCTCTTCCCTCGCACGGTGGATAACAACTGCTGCGTTGGTCACTTTCTCTCTCCTTCTGCTGAGATGGGCTTTTTAATCTTTTACACCACGAATTTTCGTAAGTTGGATTTGTGAGTTGTGGCTGTTTTTTTTATCAGAAAGTGCTCTCACTGATTGAAAATGTATCGGTAAAGGCGGTGAAAAAGTTAAACAAACAATAACAATAAATTGTAAGCGAGACAATGGATGAGACACCTATAATTTTCGGCTTCATTCACTCATCATTACTTATCATCATTTCTTACAATTGCTCACAAGTCGTACGAAACAGCTTTGTTTGACGAATGTATGTATGAATGCAAAATTACGTCAACTTTTGAATATCTTTGTTTTTTTTTTTTTTTTTTTGTTATAAAATCATTTCAAAACTTGAACAAAATGTTTCTATCATGACGATTGTGTGGGTAGGAAATTTGACAAAAATAATGAGGTCTGTAAAACATTGTATATTATAGTTTGACAAATTAGTGACACAAACTTACTTTTTTTACTTGGCAACTTGCTTAATACAAACAGACGCAATCGGTAGCAGGTTTTTCTACAGAATTTTTTTTTCTGCTGCAGATGAATAATGGAATAAGATCACAAAAGTACAAATGACCGAAAAACCAACATTCCAGAGTATGGACTTGATCCGAAACTTGTTCTTCGGCAAATGATAAGGTGGAAACAAAATCGAGGTGGAAATGAATGTAATTTCTTTCAACGAGTCGAGTTTTCCTTCTAGATTCAAACGGCCTTGAATATTCATCGATCCCTGCGCTAGCAAACATCACGGAACTAAAAGAAAAAGTTGTCCGTGAGAGAGGGAGAAACGGGGGTGGGGGGCTCGAAAAACTACTCGGGTAACAGTTTTTCGCCTAGCGGCGTGAAAAACGCTTTATTCCGGTGGGAAGCAAAAAAGTAGGGAAATAAAAGATAGGCGAGGACGAAGCGTTGGAGAAACAAGTACGCGAGCACGCGGGTGGGACGACCTATTAATGCCCAAGGCGGGGATGAAATCCGGCAAAAACAATTTTCTCGTTAGCAAAGTTCTTCTTGAGGTTTTGTTTAACTGTTGCGCGTCAGTGTGGCGGAAAGGGGGTGCTACTTCCTCCTGCATCCCCAGCATTCGGTTTGTTTCCCTCTCGCCAAGCTTGAGGCATTAAAACAACCCCCACCCTCTCTCGCCCTGACTCCCAACAACTCTTTGTTCCCGCTCGTGCATCTACTTTTTTCTTCCACCTCTCCTCTCTCGCTCCCTATTTTTATTTCTTACCTTTTTTGTTCTCCTTCCCTCTTTTCGGAGCAAATTTTTCCTAGGTCTTTTCCGTTTCGCGTCTGTCGCTCTTTATCATACCAACTTGCAGTGGATCAAGTTTTTCAGGTAAATAATTTATACAAGCGGAATCCCGGAGCGTTCCGATATTGAAATGCATAAGCCACTAAAATCCTAAAAGTAAAGTTGTTACGGGAAAGTTTCGTGGGTTATTAAATTTCTTGTTTACCAGTTAACTCTGTCTGTTTCCGAGCGCGTTTTTTGCTTCTTTTTTCATCTCGCAGTATCGTACAGTCCCGCCCAAACGTTTTACTTGGCTTTAATTTACTTTCATGAAAATTTCACGAAATTTCAAGAAAATCTCGTTAAAAACAAAGTTTAACAAGATGAAGTTTAACAAAAGTATATTAAGGGACATATAAACTCGTAAAACTTAATGTGCGTGTAACTAAAAGAAATTTATCAAGATGAAACGTCTTTTAAAATCGAATGTTATTATTTTTGAGCTTCATTGGAGAATAAGCTTGTGGGAGAAGTACGAAAACACCAAATAATAAAATAAGGTTGAATGATCTAGTAATCGCACGATTTTTTTAATAGATTCAAAAAAAGGGCCTTGACAACATAATTCCAAACTACTGAAAAACACATCCCAGTCATTGAAGTTGAGTAACCAAAGGTGAAATGTACACGGAGTTAAATAAAATTCGCACGTCAAACATCAAATATCTGAGTTCATGTTTTCAATCGTATGTAAGTTGGGATAGCAATACACAAACAACGTTTTATACACTTGAATATTTTCGTACGCGTTGGCCATCCATCTGTTAAATTTGTTTACTTAATAACGCCATCAATCAGACGAACACAGAAGTTTTTCCAATTATCGGTATTGTTGGGCTAACCGTGGTTCCGCTATACTTTGGCCACAATTTTTTTCCTTTGCCCCTAAAACTTATCAATTTTGATTGAAAGCAATTGAATCACACATCGATAATCCTCTTTTAGAGTGCATTCACAAGTGATGAATACGGTACCAACGGTGAGGCAATTTCCAGATTTCCAGCAATCCCCCCCTTTTTTTAAGCAACACGACAATTCAAACCTACGCGTATACAGATATTTTTCCAGCATTATTAATCCCTGCCCGGATTATGTCAACAGACCTGATCAAAAACTCGTGAAAGCCAACTGTCCCTTGGTGTACAGACCAACACCCACACCCATCCAGGACTAACAAGAATCGGTACGATTTACTTTTCCACATGTGTGGAGCAATATTTTATCGTGGACCTTTCAATGTATTGTATATCTCGTTTACGTGTTTACATTACTTATTTTTACGTGCTCCGATCGTTTTTCCGCTACAAGATGAGCCAATAAAACGCGTCAAAAAGTCTATTTGAAAAAAAGCTCGCTTCATACCCTCGACGAAAAAACAGACATTTGTCCGAATGCCTATGCTTCGGCAAACATGTATACATATCCACCCTCAGAGAGCAATTTATTAAATGACAAAATTCGCGACGAACCTCTTTATTCCTCTGCGCACAAAAGAATATCCTTGCCCAACTAATGAGATTTAATTGCACCACGTGTATACGCATGCGACGCATCCGTAGCCTGCAGTCGCCTTAATCTAATGATTCTTCATCAGCATGATAATGACCGAAGTGAGATCTGACACGATTGTATGAGACAGTGAGGCGAGTGTCTTTGCCATCGTGGCCATTAACGATCCGACGATTACAATTAAAAAGTCCAGAGCTCGAGTGTACTGCTGCCGCTGCGTCTCGTTACTATTATTATGGTTACTGTGCGAGAAAAGGGGAGTTAAGCGGAGGGAGGAAAGAAAATCTCTTCCATACGCAGGAGAGCGAGAGAGAGAGAGAGAGAGAGGGAGGGAGAAGTCGATGGGCCTAAACCGTGCCATTTGTCGGAGGACAACGAGGACGCGCAGACATACCTACGCAGACCGAAGAGGAACGAGAAGGGGTGAGAAAAGGGGTGGGATAGCTGCGGCCCGTTGATAACGACTCCCGGCGCCGTTCATATTTTACGCGCAGGCTCATCAATAATTCATGCCGTGAATAATGCAGCCCTGTTTCGCGTTACTTTATACATAATACATACATACGTATACAATATAATATCTGCTCTCTTCTGTGCTCTTTTTCCACCCCTCCTCCCCCGTCATACCTTCCGTCGCGGAGTACACAGCAGGGGAAAAGCGTATGTGGCGCGCGGAGGCTGACGAAATTTCTCAAACACCCATTCGTTTGTGTTCGCATTCTTCTTACGACTCGCCCGGACAGGTGTGTATAACCCCCGGTGAATGTCTGGTAAACACTTTTTCTACTTCTCCATCCATATATATTTCACGTGCTCTCCTTTGCGTTTTATTTATTTATTTATTTTTTTTTTTTTTCATTCCCTTTCCGATACTTTTTTTTCTCCTTTTCCTCCTTTTGTGATGTATTTTAAAGATGCCGGGTGTATGGATAACGAGGACATATACAGCTGGAGATGATGTTCAGGGGGAGGGGGTGGCAGAGTTTCTTTGCGGAGAAGAGAAAAAGCACGTTCGCGGGCGCACGTGAGAGAGCGAGCGATTTGTCAGGGCACGCATTTTATTTATGACTGTACGCCCCGCGAGGCGATGGATGTGCGCGCGTATATATGTTTTGGCTGGAAATCGAAAATTCTTCTTCTCCTTTTTCTTTTGCCATCTAATGTTAAGTTTATTTCTTTTTTATGTTTGGTGATTTTTAAGTAAGGAAGAGTCGAGAGTGCGGATACGGGGCGCGTTGGATTTATTGGTTCTCGGGTGAATGATGAATCGCGGGATGCTTGATGCGGTGGAAGAAATTTGATGCGAGTGGGTGGAGGGAGGGACAGATGGTGCCAAAGTTGAATTTATGATGGTACGATGGATTATCGATGAATCACGGGGGTCCTGTTATTTTTATGTGACGCTAATATTGAATGTCATAAATTTACGAGGGTGATTGACATGGTTCAGTTTTGGTTTCAGAAGTAGGGGGGTGTTAGCTTAATGGCTTCAACAGTTTTGACACCCATAAAACTGACTTGTGTGGTTTAGTCGCGGGACTATGTGTATCTAGAATGAAAAGTGTGAGAGTACAAATTAGGAAAAATTACATTGTACCCACGTGAACCCGACGTGGACATACTATGGCCATGTAGTTTGTTCTAGGGGTGGTCCTATGGACAAACTACGAATCTACAACAACATTGGCTGTCTTAAACGACAATAGCCTAGTGTGTATCTAAAACTTACTTAAATGTGACGCAATACAAACTGTTCAAGTGTATACAATGAATGTGCGATTCAAAGTCCAAAAAATGGATCCAAAGAAAACAATGGATTTTTTAAGCTAAACATCATGTGGAATTACGGCGCAACCACCAAAAATTCACTTTTTTTTACAAAAAGGGAGAAACCAGTCTCCAGACATGCTTAAGTCTTCTATCACTTTAACCTTGTTCGTATACAATCATATTATGTTCTAATCACCAATCATAACTGTAGACTGCGGTATGGCCCGAAAGATTAAAACAGAATTTATTATAACATGCAGCTGAAAGGTCCACATGGTCAAATGCTTTACTCATACCAAGCAAATCAAGAATGTACTTCTCATATAATTTTTAATCATTTTCTAAATAAATATACTAAAGAATTATATGGAAAAGAAAATATTATTAAGAGTCCCTTGTCTACACTTGTCACTTGGTACGGTTAACGACGCAAAGAATCACATGAATACATGTGTCAAAGATCAGAAATGCCTGTTGAAAGACTTTGGATTTATTAGATAAACAAAAAAAAATTCATAAGTCACTTGATCCAACTTAGGTATTTAATGATAAATGTTTGCACCACCTAGTAAATAACACATAAAGAAACTTCAAAGAAAAAAAAGTCGATCTATCGACGAATAAGAAGCACTGGTGTAAATATAAAAACTAAGGTGATAAAATAAATCAAATACCGACGTAAATGTACTCGTATCCCCTCTTGACTTCGAAAAAGGGCGGCTCAAGCAAGTAAGAACTGCCTCTCCCAAAATACACTGCCGGACTTTCGACCCGTCTACTTATCATAAGTACAATATCCAAGAGTATAACAGATGGCAAAACTCCGGTGTAACAAAAAGTGCTTGGTTGGCCGATTGGCATTCACAGAGGCACGTGTGCAGGATCCAAAGACAATAATTTCATCGACGCCTATTTCTCGAGGGAGGGAACGCACGCCCAATAAACTTGGCCAGCCCTATCGCCACCTCGCGCCCAATGGGTATATATATATACGTATACGTAACGCAGAAACGTCCCAAGTTGAAGTTCAGCGCACGAACGAAAAAAAAAAAAAAAAAAAAAAAGGAGGAGGAAAGGAGACGTGTCGAATACCACGTAGGAAGAAATAAGAAAAAGCACACTTTGGAGACCTCCCCCGATTACGATGTCGCCGAAGAAAAATAAAAATCGCGCCTCCGGATACGAAACCAGCGAGCGACTGCTCGTCCTCCGCCTACTTTTCCCCTTTTCTCGCAACACAAATATATATATATATATATATATATATATACACATCGTCCCGATGAGAGTACATTACAAGTGGCAAGAAATATGAAGGACCAAGATACACAGGATAGTCAAAAAGCTCCCAGCTATACGTTCGTAAAGCACGGCTAGCCGGTGCGCATACCTATATATACGAGGGACGGGGGGGAAAAAAAAAGAATCGGGCTCGGCAGCGATGATGCGAGCTGTAGTCGCAGGGAAAATAAAGCTTCGTCGTTCAAGAGGGGGGGGGGAGGAAATTCTCGAGGCTTTCACGTGTGTATTATTGCGTGCACATCTCGAGGGACGCAGCAGGCGGCGATCAGATCCTCCTCTCCCACGAGTGCCACTCGGGCTGTACGCACTCCCACGAGAGATGAGCAAACAAACTTTCCCGCCCTTTATCTCCCTCCTCCCTCCCCCCTCTTTTGCTGGCACATGCTCTTCGTGCACACACGGTGCTTGTCCCGCGTATAACTGCGACCGATTTCCATGTGCTGCTCATTTCACGCGTTTTCCACATTCCTTTTTTTTCTTCTTTTTTTTTTTCTCTCCTCCCTTTATCCTTTCAAACGGTGTCACAAACAGATATTGGCTTACTCGTAGGTGTATTACGCACGCATGTGTCTAGTTGCTACGTAAAACGAAAGTGAGAGTTGCGACTCGGTGAATCGATGGAGGGCAAACGGAGTTTGGAAAAGAGAACAAAGTGCAGGTCAGAGGAAATCAGGTATCCAGGAAGTGCGCGAATCCTGAGATTTTTCTGGTGCACTTGCAAAGACATGAGCTTTCACAAGACTGCAAGCCATTGGTTGCTCGTCATGTGGCATCCAATGCCGGGTCGAAGAGAAAAAGTTGCATCCATAGAGGGAAGGATCGATCAACGGCGCATCGTACTTTGGAAATCGAGCGGAACGTCCTTCAATCGAGCACGTGCATGCGCCCCACTAGACCGCGTTAACGATGGAGTATTCATTATTAGGATCCACTCGGCGCGAGTGTGGTCTTTCTCGGATCGGTGCAGTCCCTCCTGGCTCTTGCCTGGAAAATTTTGCGAATTCATCGGAACCACTCGCCTAAACTGTTGTCTACGCCTCTTACCCTCCCTTTTTTCTGATAATCTAATTTAGCGAGAAGGGAAAGAAAAACATAAATTGTTGGCCTATTTTCGGAAGATAGACCAGTGGCTTATAATTTTAGAATTATTCTATTCGATACGTGAAACGCCATCGTTGGAGATAGAATCATCTTTTAAGGGATGAAAGGCCTGAGATATGTAAAATTTAATTGTTTTTTTTTTTTTTTTCTTTAAAGGTAATAACTATGTTTGTAAAATTTTTTAGAACAGAAAAAATACAGTGTAACATACACGATGGGTACTTACCCGAATCGACCATACTACACTTGACTATTATTTAAAAGCAACGATTTATCCATGGTAATATTTTATTTGTCGCAAAATTACAAAGTAGGTACTTTTGTGTAGCAGTCGTATCTAAAAGGAGTATTGTTAATAATTAGTTGTCATAATTTGAGTACATACTCAATCGAAAATTCACACTTAAAGTCAAAAGTTGAAATTATGAATAACGAACAATAGTAAGTGGAAGTTAATAGCCCATTGTTTGGCAGTGATGTTTCCAAGTGTGGAAAATTCGTGTAATTTTCATTTTCCATAAACAGAGGAATAAACGAGTGCAAAATCCGAAGAAACCTCAAGCATCTTCCTTCATTTCCGTGCCTCTGCAAAGTCCCTTCTACGCTCGCCCAACAGTACACCTAAAACGCCCAAACGAATCAACAACGGGCCACAGTACAAAAGCAGCAGAGACGCCGCGATATGTATCTCCATCACAGGCTCGCACTCACGAACGGGTGCAGGTATCTCAATGCGTATCGGGTGATTTATTCTTTTCCGAAATCAGCGGGAAACCCATCTCGGAGATTATATGCGCGCTGGGCTCTGTCTGTTTTTCCCTTTCGCGTGCACGGATCCCCCCTCCCCCCAGGGCAGCCTGCCTTTGATGTCTGACTTGGGTATCAAAGTTTTCGCGAAAATCACATACGGAAACACGAGAGGAGCCTCGCTCCCATCGTACGGAAAAAAAGAAACCAGCGAAAAGTATATATATACCAAAGGCTGCACGAAAACAAACGCATATCCGGAACCCCCCTGCAAAGAGATGCATCGGGGATGCATTTTTCATTGTTAAACCACGCCGAGGCTCCGCGAGCACGAAGGATCCCGGGAAAAAGGCTAAGTTATTACGCGGCTCATCCTTTTATGCGGCCCGCGGATGAGGAGCAAATCTTTAAAGCGACGAGCTTTGATTCACGCGCGTGGGCGGTCCGCCCCGTGTACAGGCACGAGGGAGAACGTGACCCGGCATTGAGTGTCCCTGTGCTTCCTCGCCGTGAAATATTGCGCTCGTGTAAATACCCTCGTAAAATTCGGAGCGCACCAGACTTTCCATTTAGGGAACGGTGGAAGGAACGGGGGTAAAAGAGAGCGCCGAGCTAAATCGTCCAAGTGGGCGCAAATTGAAATTCGATGCGCTGCAAAAAAAAAAGAAAGGAGGAGAAATCACCTGGATGGGAAGGAACGTGCCGCTACATGGATATTATTTTCCGTGCCACCCGGAGAGAGCGGAAGGATGATTCGTTTCATCTTTTCATTTTATTGTTTGCACGGGTGGGGGGGTTAACGCTATTTTGTGTACAGCGAGATTTTCGGGCTTAGGGATAAAAATGCACGCGTAACGACATTTATTGCCGGTGTTACGGATAAATCAAACGCCTGGTTGGGAGACTGGAAATATTTCGGAATCGCGTGGCGAAACAGTACAACGCGTATGTCTCGAGTTACGGGTGGGTTTTATCGGGGGAAAAAAAAGCTCGCTCCCTGCTTTGAATTTTAACGAGCAATGAGTCAAGCCTTCCAACGTAAGGGAATACAAATAGTCGAAAGAACGCGTGAGTCTTTCATCCCAGTGACAAAGGTACAATTAAAAACCATTCCGGGTGGAGGGGGGGGGGGCGTGCAACAATGACATTTGCCAGGGAGACAGCAACTCCGCGCTTTTATTACTCCTTTAGCGTTGGAAATAAAATTCCTTTCCTTAAAGAAGTGAATGCACCGCTAGCTGTGCGCGGGCGCTTGTTCTTTTTGACGTAAAAATAACACTTCCAGCTTGGGGGAGAGGGAAAATTCACCTCGCATTTTCTCAAAATAGGAGCAAAGCTCGACAATATGGAAGAACGAGACGAGTCAAAGGGTGAAAATTCGGTAGAAGCGGCAAAGCGTCAGCAACGCTTCCAGGAATATCTAATTTCATCGGGCCAATTACACGCCTATTCAGCCCCGAGTTATCTAAATTGATTGCGGTGGTAATTGCATTTTCCTTTCGGGAGGCGCGCTCTCTCTCTCTCTCTCTTCGACCCCCACCCCCCTTGTCCTAAATTTGTATATTGCGCATGCAAGCTCGCATAAGCGTGAACTTACGTGCACGTACATATATACATATACGCGCACAAACGTACCATTTATTCACTTGACCCCTTGTCTCGGCCTTTGACTCCACGGCTTAGCGCGATTACGGGGCAAACATCCGAGCGCGCCCCGGGACAAAGCGCCCGCGCGCAACGCTTCTATTCTCTCTCTCTCGCTTCTCTGCTAATTTCAATAATTCTCGTCGGCCCGGTCTCAAATTCCATCAGCGTGAGTATTGTTATTCGTTGTGGGGCCAAATTTCAACGCGACTCGCAAGTGGTGCATGTTTACAAGTGGAGGGGTGTTATTTATTCGTTTCGTTTATTACCCGGGGGGCAACAGCTTGGGAATAAATAATCATCAAGCCAAGTATGTTAAAAGTCAAATTGCAAACTGTTTTGTCGTGTTTAAAGCATGAAATGAACTAAAATTGTTTCGAAGCTCGTTAGCATCAATGTAGATGATGTTTTGTTAACCGTTTACTTTTAATCCCTTGGCTTCGTTTATCGTCGTTTTTTGCACACGTATCAAGCAAAGTTTTAAACGTACGAATTAACGCTCAACAATAAGACATTACACGCACGTGGCCCAACTCAGAAGGGCCAGAGACGGTTAATCGCGTTATTTTTGCAGTAAGTAATGATACATATTGCAATATGGTCCTTATTCATTTTGCGGTTAAAAGTTTCAAGGAAAATAAACTCTACCCCATTTTGGTAGAGGAAACTCATTGTAACGCTTGCTTAATTTCGGTAAACTCTTTATGCATTTGTTGTCTAAGCTGTATCAATAGATTTATCATTACGACTTTTGTCACGCTTAATAGATTTCGTAAAGGGTCTCAATACTATTGCGGAACGTTATAAATATTTATTTGTTCTAACTTGAAATCGCTTGAGGTTCAACAGTGCAGTAAACAAAATTAAAAATAAAATATTCTTTTGGGCTGTAGCAACGAAAGCCGAGAGGACAAAAAATAACGGAGGAAAGTGTAGGTAGTTTCGGATATATCGACAGGACAACTTTATAACGCTTTCACGCGAACGTCCTCCGTTCCATGCGAGGGAGATTGCATATAACAACTATACGCTAAAACAGCCGCTCGGTGTTTACGATCGCAATACCACGTCAACGATGTTTTAGCATTTCGCGTACAAGCGCCCGTTTCATTCGCTCGAAATCCTTTGGGTACTATTCCAATAAAAAAAAAAATCGAGTATTTCCCAGCCTACATTTGTACACGAGAGCACACGCATGTATATAGTTTTGACGGAAATAAAAAAAAAAAAAAAAAAAGTACGACGAGTATAATCTGCAGCAACAGTACACCTGCGCAGTGCCGAGTATCCTCTCGTGTTGTACATGTACCGCATAATTAACAATATAATCGACTAGTCAGTTTTTTTTCCAGCAATGAATATTTCGTTTTGCCAAAAAAGTGGGGTATAAGCGCAGCAAATGTTCCCAAGAATTTTTTTTATTCTTTGGGCTGCCAGTGTACGAATGGTGAAAATGATAATTTTAATAACGAGTGGTCAGAGAAAAACCCACGTAAAAGTAAACACGGGCGCACGAAAAAGGAAATTCAACACGTGTTTGCTCGCCTAGTGCGAAATCCATCTGCAAAATTAAAAACAGGCACTTTGAGCGTGAGCTGCCTTTGCGCTCGCAAAGCAACAAAAATAAAAGATTAAAAGTACTTATAGCGAATGCACGCAAAAAACGTCCTCAAATGTAAAACTGGACAAACATGGAGAAATGAGGAACTGGATAAAAACCAAGATTTTAGCTGGGAAAGCTGGGAAAAAAAATCATTGTAAACAATTCACATACTCGTATTGTTCAGGTGCTTATTTAATGAAAATAAATTAATGTATAGAAAGATTTTCAACTTACCTGTAAGCCTTACGCTGAGACTTCCCCTTTTTTTATGTTTAAAATTTGTAAAAGTGTTTTTTCATTCGGTAGTGCAAGTCCCATCGATACCTTGGATTTTTTTAACGACAAAAGTATTTTCATAGCAATCGTTTACATTAGGGATCGTCAGGAGTCAAATAAAAAAAGATAAATTACGCTAAACTTGGCAAATCTGTTTTTTTTTTTTTTTTTTTTTTTTTTTAATTTCTTAAAACACTTTTGAATTTTTTAAATATTTTCTACTAGTAATCTCTTGAAGCTTATAAATGTTAGTGTTAAACAAAATAATGAAATTTATACAAATTTTAAATGAACCTTGAAATTTTTACAAAATTCACGTGTAAATCTTTACAAAAAAAAAACGTCGGCGTCTCATAACTTCCAGAGATTACCTCACACAAACTTTATAATATTTATTTGTAATTTATCGTTCATTCGTCACATCAACGTATGAAAATCACAACACGTATTTAACAGATGTTTAAAATACGAGAGTATTTGATGAGTGAAAGGATCATTTACACACATGTTATAGCAACCATAAATCGGTACTAGCCAATCGGTTATTTAACATATGCTGTATTGATTCGAAAATCGCATATCATATCGGTGTATTTATAATTCCAAACAAAATTCTAACTTAATATTAAAAATAAAATTTAAAAAATGTAGACGAGGAAAAATTGTGTTGAAAAAGCATGGTAATTTGTTGCAGTGACGTGCCTGGAGCCGGACTTCCAGTACCCGATGGAGAACATAACGGTGCCGAAGGGCCGCGAGGCTACGTTCACCTGCGTGGTGAACAACCTCGGTGGATACCGGGTGAGTTCTTCCTCCTCCAAGGGCAGTGATCAAGGTGGTGCCAATCCTCGGGTAACTATCATCCACATGACAATATTTCGCCTATCTCTCTCTTCTATCTTCAAGTCTGACGGTGATGCCCGCCTGCTGTTTGATGGGAACATTAATACATATATATCACTCTCGCACCTCTGTATCTCTCTCTTTCTCTCTCTCTCTCTCTCTCTCTCTCTTCTGTCGGCACCAAAAATCCATCGACTCTCACTGCCGCACACCTATACTACTCTCTGTCTGTCTGTCTGTCTGTCTGTCTCTTTTACTGTTGTTTCTTACGTTACATTACGAGCATTATGCCACCACCGTACTATTGTGTAACCACTGCACTTTGTTAAAACTGGCGCACGCCAGAGCATCTCACGACTTGGTTTTGCTATCGTTTGTTGAATTGCCTGCACCACCACTTGTAAGCACCATAGGCATCATTACCACCCCAACCTCACCCCCAACCACTTTACTCGACCCTTTCGCAATTCTCGAGTATCAATGTAAAACAATTCTTCTCATTTTCCCTGTTACACGACTACGTGAATACATTCCGTTTATGTTGTATACGCTACCCTGTTGTTTATCTACCTGTGCTCTCTACAATATTTAGCTGCTCCCCCTTACAATTGCACTTGACGAACTGTGCGCTCCAGTACGAATTATTTCCAAAAGCCTCCTTGGTCTTTTGTTTTATTTTTCCGTCCCAACAACAAAACGTACCATCGCCAGCTTGAATGGATTTCCGAGGTAACTTCGAGGCCCTTAACTCGACGAGTTGCAACAATAAAGTTCCGTATAAGATCCCCTTTGAGTGCAATGTGCGCTCCGATCTCAATTTAACTGCTCGAATCGTGTGCATCGCTAGCGAAGGATTAAGCACTAAGCGTACAAAACCTCGTGCATTGATTTCTACGCGCTTACAAGCGTCTACGCTGTTTTGTACGAGATGTACGTTGGAGGGATTTAATTTAACGGGGAGGCTTTTTCTTGGGTTCGGCAGAACGCGTGGTCTCATTTAATTACGAAATTTCCCACGTCGACGCGTCATTCGTTTTCATTTTCCAGCCAGACCCCTCCTCTCGCGCCTCGTTTTCGCAACAGCACACAGTTAGCAAGAACTTTTGCATAGGGGGGGAAAAAAAGAAGAAACAGCGCGGGATCCCACCATTTGTCAAATTCAGGAAATTACGGAACAAAAGTTTGGCCCCGATTTTCATTTTAATAAACACCGCGTGGCGTACGAATGATTTCGCGCCCTAATTGTGATTACCGCTGATTCCAGTTTTTGCAACTCCACGCGGAGGTTCAACGGAGTGTACTAGAAACTTTTTACCGCGGAAAATAAAGGAAAATAAAAGCGATCTCACCGCTGAGAGCTAAACTTCCGAAAACGCCGGGATAAGCTTTGTTTTTTGTTTCGAAAATTTAGCGATAAACAATAAGCGCCCTTTTTCCCCCACGACGGGAAGTTGGGAATTAGGAAATGAGGGGGAAAATTAATTCACGAGTCGAGAGTTTCCCTACCGAGAGATATCCTCTCCAAAACACGATCAGACCCATGTAGTGAGAAATAGTCGCACCCCTTTCCTCTACGATCGCATCAGTTGGACCGATGCGCGAAACTATACTAAGCTGCACTGTTGAGTTGAATGAACAAAAAAAAAAAAGTTTGCACTGTAACCTGTTACGTACCAGTTGTAGCGTGACCTGATGAACATGTCTCGTGTTTTCTTTGCATGTTGGCACCTTACCTTTGTTTTAAGTTGAAAAAAAAAAAAAAAAAAAACGCAAGGCGATAGTCTTAGCTGAACTTTTGGCACTGGCCTGTTAACGTCGTTTACATGATAGGCCTGCTTTTTTAATACCACAAACGTTGTTTGGAAAAAAAAGAAAAAAAGATCTTCATCGGCCCGCTTGTGTTTGAAAAGGAGCATTGCGAAGCGCTTTGTTTTGGCATCTTGGTTCACCCGAAATGAAGTTCGTTCGTGCGCGCCTGTGATGATACACACCATACGTTCTTGTTACGCAATGATTTTTCAGTTGTTATTTTGCCACTTCTCTCTCTCTCTCTCTCTCTCTCTCTTTGTCTCTTTCTCTATCTCTCGCTGTCTCTGGCTGAGCATTTTGAAGGTATCTTGCAGCGTTGTGAGAGATAGATTGTATTGCGGGTCGCCTGTCTGCGCGGGTGACTCGAGTTTATGTGGATTACGAAACAATGGGTATGGCTACATTGAATTATGAATACGCAAAATATCCTTGTTTTTTTACCGAACAAATTTTTCCGTAGTTGTATACTTTTCTTTTGTTTTATTGTATTTTTATTTTTCAATTTTTTGTTTGTTTATTTCTTTTTTATTTATTTATCCTCTCCGTGGATCCTCGGCAGAGCAAACTTCAATTGAACCAGCTTCTTTTCGAATGATTATTAACAAGCATATACATCCATGTGTCCGTGAACGAATCATGACAATGTGAGCACTGCACTGAAGCACGTGTGCCTGTCGTTTTGCGAGAACTTTTGTTAAAAAAAAAAAAAAAAAAAAAAAAAAAAAATCGGCTTGATCGTGTTGCACCGCCTCTACGTACGGAGTATATTCTTATGATAAAAGAGATAATGCACTGCGCAAAAAAAACTTGTCGATGGTTGAAATGCTGTTATGAGGGACAACGAGATGTTATATACGACGCACCACGTTATACAAAGGCATGCCACGGTATTTTCGTGCATGAGGTTTGATCTCGACGAGAAAAAGTAAAAATTCCGGACTGCATGTGCATGATCCTCTTTTCACCAGTTGAGAAAGAAAAACAGAATACCAACAATGGTGATCATCCTCATATGCTTCGCGGTGAGAGAAACTACGCGGATTCAAGTTATACTGGTTTTTTATTTCGCTAATGTCCCACTTCACGTTAGAATCATAGAGCTACAGTTGATTTGGGAAAACACTTTCCGGGAAAGAAGTTACAAAGCTTTCCGAGGGATGATAATTTGTGCTCTTCGTGGAATATTTTCACTGTGGCGCTTTGAACTTTTATGCGAGAAGTGTGAGCTTTTTCTCATTATTTTAAGCGCCTCAAGTGCAAGCATTAATTTTTTTAATTCATGCTTGTAAATTTTTTTCATGTACTTTTTTTTACGCGAAACGTCATGCAGTCTTTTGATTTCAATTTCACTTTTTTACATAAAAAACTGCACGATTGATAAATGACCGAGGCTACAAGGGCCTATTTTTTTAAGATATATGCATACTGGAAAAAAATGTTTTGGAAAGTAAAAAATTGAAGAAATACTAAACATAGCTATAACATTAAAGGAGTTTGTTAGAAACACGAAAACTTTTTGATTGAACGCCCTCATTATTAAATAATTGTCTTTTTTTATTTTAATTCTTAAAACTTTTAATCGATAGCGTAATTTCAACTTTCCGTTCTTTGACTTGACTCGTTAAATTTTCTATCAAACCATGTCTCAAGAGAATACGAACCGAAACGGAATAATAGGGCGCTTTTTTCCCTAATGATGCCTCCTAAGAATTGTACTGTCTGTTGAATACTTTGGATATCTTAAATATTTTTAATTCGTTGTTAGTAGAAAAAGTCAACTTTATTCCAATGATTGCTTTTAGTTGAATCTTATGTTAAGCGACCAATGAATTATAATTTAAATACACTGAAATAATTTGTCACTATCTATTCTACTGAACTACAAAAACTACTTGACTTAGGAATGAGATCATCGTTATAAGCATGGAAACTAGGTGCCAGAACAAATAAAGAAATATATAAAATTAAAAATCGCAAAGAAATTTGCTTTCACGGAAACTTTTTGGAACAAGAAAAAAAACAAGAATAACTTAATGAATATACAGGATGAATTCCTGTGCAGTTAATTTTTTTAATGAATATTTATTTATTTTTTTGTTGTCAAAGGGAAACCTTTAATTGCCAGTAAATCAAAAATCCTTTAACTCTATAATTAATCATCTGGCAAGGGTTTTCAATTAAATTTTAATTAATTAAACCCACAAGCGTAAACATACAGCGCAAAGGTAATCAGTAAAAGAACATTATGATCCACTTCGTGAAAAGCCGAAAGCGAAAGGTTTGCATTCCGCGATGGAACAACTTTTCCCAATAAAGCCCCGTATCAAAGAACACCGACGTCCGGTTCAGACGGAATTTCGCGAGATTTTACTCGCTCGCGCCGAGGCAAACATCGCCGGCTTCATCTTTTTCCCGTCATCTGCGTTTCCAAAGTGCAAATCTGCATCAGCGAATCGCCGTCCAAGCGATCCACTTTGCAGCGAAAATAATCACGCGCACCCCCTAACCAACAGAGGGTGGCGAGAACAACCGGGCGCGTGTAATCCACGCAGTTTCTCTCAGCGCACGTGCCCGCACTTTTCCTGAAAAAAAAAAAAAAATCGCTCGGGAATCGTTAGACGCAGCAAAGATTATGTATTTAAAGGCAGCCATCGTTTGGTGCGTCAAAGCTTCTGCTCCTTGTTTTTTTTTTTTCATTAAAAAAAAAAAAAAAAATTTCTCTTTTATTCAGTTGCCGAAGCGACAAAAGCGATCGTTTTAATTACGAGAAAAGGACTCGTAAACTCCGTCGAAAATCCTCGATATTAAAAGCGGCCGCGGGTGGCTGGGGAAATATACACCCACCGGCCGTACACCAGCTAGGCGAAACTTTTAATTAGCGAGTTTATCCATTTATCCGTGGCGGCGAGCGGTGCCAGCAGGTCGCCTCGTTCATATTCCCCTTGTTGCTCTCTTTTCTTCGTGTATATGCGCGCGTGTGCTCTGGAAAACGAGGTGGAAAACAATAAGAACGAAAAAAAAAATAAAAACTCACGGAGTCGGGTGGGCGGAGCCGAAAGCGAGAGTGAGCAGGTGACGCTAGGCAAGGGTGGCTGTGGAGTGATCACATTATTCGTGAGCCTTTTTTCCTTTGAACGGAAGTACTGACGGGGAATCGGAAATCCTATTACGCAATCGTCTGCCATGTAGTGTTCCTAACAATGCACGATCTTTTTTTTCTTTTTTCTTTTTTTTTTTTTTTTTTCAAGCGAAAAAAGCACATTTTCGCGCTAGCCGGATCAAAATTATCCTTTGAAAGTAGCCAGAGCCTCGTTGAACTCTACGAGTGTTTTTTCCATCTCTTTGAGAGGAAAAAAAAAAAAAAAAAAAAAAAGAGAGAGAAAAATTCTCCCAGCACCGTAATATTTCATCTTGCCGCTCTCTTTGCGCGTTGGCATGAAAAAAAAATCTCGAAATCAATGGCCAAAATGATGGCCCGCTTACGCGTGAACTCACTCTCGCTCTCGTCGCTCATCACCACCATTATCCAGACGATAAAAAAAAAAAAGCCCCTTCTGACCCTTTTCTTCCCCCACTTATCCGATCATCTGCTTCCAGCCATCAGCTAATAAAGAACCTTCTATCTCCCTCGCATCGATGTACCGATGTACGGCACTGAATGGAAAAAAAAAGCCGGAGGGTGTCGGATTCGCTGTATCCAGGAGGGAGAGGGTGGCTGTTTTGAAAGTTCTCGACTCAGTGGTCGGGCTGTTGTGTGGTTGGAGCTTTTTACGCTCGAGTTGATGGAAGAGGCTCGGGTGCGCGATGCATTAGCCGGACTCGTTCTCCGCGCGTGTGGCTCGGGTAAGGGATATCTCTTTGGCACGGTGCGCCGGTTCTTTGGAAATTTCGAATGTCACGCAAACTTCCGCGGGATCGCAGCGATAATGTGCTCGGGGTCTCCATTCGTTTCGATGCAGTTTCGGTGGCCATTGAAACCAGCTTGAGTAATTGCGGCGCCTAGAGAAATATGAACGGATATGGTGAATAAAATACTGCAGCGTAAGGCGGAATCTTTGGCTCAACCGAGTCCATTAAACGTGAAATAACAAATTGTGAAAGAGATGACGGTGATGTCTAATGATTCATTTTTTTAGGAGAGTCAGCACCAGTACGCATTATCGATGTTATCCATAACTCTACTACTTTTTTCCCTCCAAAGCTAAATGCTTTTTTATATTTTTCGGATAATAGTTTTTTTACGTGTTGAAATCGTATTAGCAGTAAATGAAAAATTACGTCTTCTGGTTAACATTATAGATTTCTACTCTATAAATTTGAAATAGTGCAAATTTCACTAATTGTGTAAATGAACGTGATTTTCACTCGTAGAATGGTAAAAAATAAGGATTGTTTATTCGCACCCAGTCGATATAAATTTTAATTCTAAATGTTTATCTGTAATCCAACGAACGATCTTGATCCAAACGAAAATAATTGTACAACATACACACATTATTTCGAGTGGCATACCAACAATAAGTTTACCAACGAATTGAAATACTGAAACGTTAACTTATGAGAAATAGTTCATGTTTACTATTTCCCAGCATACAACTTTGAAATAGTGAAATCGCCCGCTTCACTGTTTAAATAACGTACATTCACTATTTTACGGTGTACATGCACTATTTTGAAAAATTTGTACACTTATGACTGTTTCAAATTTAGAGAGTACACCTTTTTTTGCGCAGACAACTTGGTTTTCGTGAAAACATTAATTTTCCCAAAAGAACCAGGATTTCGAAACTAATTCACGAAACAACGAGAGAACGAGTCCTCGCCTGGATGCTCCCGACTAATGAAAAATTCAAAACTCCCACCGAATCGTGAGCTGTAAAACCCAACCCAATCACCCGTCCCGATTAATGCACGGACCGCGAAAACAATTTCAACGCCCTTCACCGTTGCCGCGATAACGAATTCACGCACCATTTCGAATAACCAAGCATCCGCTCCGTTCTCCCGGCACGTCCCTCGAATTTCCCCCAAAAACCCCATTCAACCGCTCCGTCTCCCCGAGTCCTCGGCTCTTCGTACGTACACGCAGCAGCACCGAAGAAAAGGGAAAGACTGACGAATCGCGTTAGCGCGAAGCCGCTCTTTGGCACCGCGCTGTTTTTGCCGATCCGATTCGTTGGCGTGGCTTTTCCGAATTGCAAACGACGAGGCCGAGCTCGAGGGTGTTAAATGAACGCGGCGTACAGATAACGAAATTGATGTTGAATACCGTCGCGAGACGCGAGTTGGCTGCTCTTTTTTTTGGTTGGTTGGTTTGGGCTATATCTTTTTTTTTCGTAGTTGTGGAGCGGGTCGAGCTTTTATCTGGGCCTCGATAGCGTTGATTTGTACGCGCTCGGCGTATTTCACTTCCTGACCGACGATTCGGGTGAATTGTAGGTTGTGGAATCGGTGCCGGTTTGGTCTCGCTCGTGGAGTTTTTTTTTTTTTTTTTTTTTCCTTTGTTTCACAATTTATTTTGTTCGATGATATCAAGCCAAGTATGGTTTTAACTTTGGTTACTTTTTGTTTTGTTTTTTTGTATACTTTAAAGCTACGTTCTTGGAGGAGATGAGTATACGTGACCCATGCAATTTTAAAACCACTCGATCATCGGTCTGTTTATCAAGAACACCGAATTATCCTCCATCAACGATGTGCATTTGTTCAATTTCATTTGGACAATAACGGATGGAATATTTTATACGATTGTCATTTGAAAGGACAAAGTTTTTTTTTTTTTTTTTTAACGCCCGGCACGGCAATCGCGCGGTCAAATACATCAATCAATGTTCGTTCCCTGTAACCCGAAATAATCGTAGTATTGTGTGTTGGGTTTCCTTGGGGTTGGTTTGGTGCGCTCTGCGACGACAACGGACACGTCACAGGTGGCCTGGATCAAGGCGGACACGAAGGCGATCCTGGCGATACACGAGCACGTCATCACGAACAACGCCCGGCTCAGTGTCACTCACAACGACGCGCACACGTGGACCCTCAACATCAAGGATACGAGGCCCGAGGATCGGGGAACCTACATGTGCCAGGTCAACACGCAGCCTATGAAGAGCCAGGTGAGCCCTTCCCTCTATTTTTATCTTTCTGCTTTTTTTTTTTTTGTTTTTTTTTTTTTTTTTTTTTTGGTCGTTTGTTACTGCGTCGTTGATTTTTACTACCAATCGGATACGTCTGCCAGTATACAGCGGTTTTTATTTCTTTCCAGGGGACGAGAGACTATTTTCACGCAAATTTACACCTTTATCTTCGGTTGTCGCTGTTTATTGAAGGCTCGATTACCATTGCTTATCAATGCTCATCATGAATTAATTACTTACTGTTGCTCGTTTTTTTACTGTAAGTTCGCTCGTCTTTATTTATTGCAATTTACTTTCACTTTTCATGGCTAATTATTGCCTTAAGGTCCATCTTTACTCATATCAACCATATTATATCTTGATCCACCTAAAGGTTTATCACTGCTTTTATTTCCCGTTATGACTTCAACGTCACTCGTGATTACTTATTATTGATTATCACTGCTTACCTATACACACATTTTTTTTTAACTTCATGTGTCACGGAATATGAAGTTTATTGTTGCCTATTGTCAATCATCACTGTTTTTCCTGGAATTCCTCTCATTTTTTAAAAAAATTCACAACACTATCAATTTGAATTCTTCTGACCTCTCAAAATTCAGAGTAAACAATTGACACTATAAGAGTATCTAAAAAAAATATACAAACAAACTCAGTCTTTGGTCATTTCAGATAAATCATCACAAGCTTGCAATGACATGTACAAATGTTGATAATGTTATGATATGTGTTGAAAAAAAACCGTACCTGTTAGTCCATGACAATAGTTTCGTAACAAATATAAACACCATCATCACGGAAAATATACCATACATACGGATTATTTCTTTATCTCTT
Organism: Copidosoma floridanum; assembly: GCF_000648655.2. The sequence goes on along the minus strand of NW_019379511.1, from coordinate 1,756,156 downwards.
GTATTTCCTATTTGCCATTTTAGAAACGTTTTACTTGACGCTTTTGCAGAAAAAACTTGCCTATCAAGCATTTATCATTGCTTATTACAAGCTTTGTATTGTTCATCATTAGTTGTCATACACTTATAAACGTGTACCTCGAGTTCACTATAATAACCAACGATTATTATTATTGCTCATCGATATCTATTAAAATTTGTAATTGGATTTTTGTACTAACGTGGTGACTGACCACCTTGTTTTCTAATTGGATACTTACAATGAGAAAAGGGTTTTGAGGATATAACGTTTATCTCTTTATGTATCATATTATTCTTGTTGTTTGCAGAGCGCATACCTGGAAGTCGTCATACCACCGGACATCATTTACGAGGAGACCTCGGGTGACATCATGGTACCTGAAGGAGGAGCCGCGAAGCTTACCTGTAAGGCGCGAGGTTATCCAAAACCGGATATTATTTGGAAGCGAGAAAACAGCCAGGACATTATCTTGAGGACGCTTAACGGTGGCAGGCATAAAGGTGAGACTTTTTCCTGCATTTTCTCCTTTTCGTCCTCCTGTTTATAAAGCAAGGTAATATTACCCTTAAATCAAATTCAATCTTGACTGTGCTTTGAATTTAAACGCTTCCCAGATGATCCAGACAAAAAAACCCATAATTTTTAACGATATATGGTTCTTTTTTTTTTTTTTTTTTTTTATCAAACAAGTATTAAAATAAATATTTTAAAAACAAAGCACATAGCATGGGAGCGAGTTTTTGTTTAAGTACAATTGTGTAAAAAGAATCGCTTCTAGCACTTTTTGTTCGTACGTTCTTAGTACTATTTTACAATACATGTAACGAGGTTTTCTTGTGATCACGCGTTGAAATATTGATGTTAAAAGGTAAACATCTCAAAGATACAAGTGTTTCGTTTACAACTACCAATGAATCAACACTCAAAGCTATTTACAATGAAATTTGTAATGTTTCATTTTGAAAAATGTTTAGTGTTCAATTATCCAGTGTTAAAACTTGTACACCAAAGTAATGTAGAACTAGTTGTATGTTGAAATTCACAATATTTATAGCGTTTTGATTTCTACTGACTTACGTTTGAAAAAAATTTACGCAACTTTTATAAATCCCGCAAGTGCACTTGGTAAACTGTTGTTTAAAAAACAAAAAAAGTTTCCTTTTACAAGCAACAATTGAATGACGTTAAAATGTTTCAAAAAATACAAACTGCAAATAACATGCATAGATAATAAAGCCTGTCAATGAACGACGCATATCTTGTTACTCTCGCTCTATTTCACAATTTCGCAAACTTGTTTGACAAGCCAGTCGTTGTTTTTTTACGCAAACGCGGCTGTTTCGCATGTACCAACGGATGTAAATTTGCATACTGCCCTCATCCATACTCTTTTTCTACCCATAATTCTTGCCCCTTTACGAGCGTGTCTTTTCATCGTTTCCAGCTATTCATTTTCGTCGAATAAGCCTGTTTGAGATTTAACCCTTTTGAAAATTTTCAAGGAACGTACTAATACGGATAGGAGTCAATTAGATATAATGTAGACAATGAATGTTCTACTAAAGAAAGCTTACAAATTTTATTAAAGTTGCATTTTAATCTTTCACAAAATTCGCCCATCTTTAATATTTTCCATCTTACCAGATAATGAAGGCCAACGAATGGGTCATTATATATTTATGGCCTGTCTTTTCCATATCTTTACCATTACATTTATTTTGTAGAGTAAAATTAACATTCAGTCAGAGTAAAATGTGATGTTTTGAGTGATACACGAGGAATTGCGGAAGATTCGGTCTGTTTGAATACAAGAACTAGGTCACAATCACATAGCACTATTTACATGTAAAATAGTTTAAAAAATTTTTAATTAATTCAAATTGAGATGTGAAGCTTAAATGGATTCTTTATTTTAAAATGTTGTGTTGTATATTTTGTACTCCACATCTCATAATGTAAAACTGATCGTTAATTACAAAGTTTTATTACTAAATTGACGATTTCATTAGCATCTGAGACAAATAAATGGATAAATGTTCCACAGTACTTGCACAATTTTCACAATGAAAAGTTTATCGGAAGTACACTATCCGAAATATTTTAACCAATGAAGATCTCGAAAAATAAGAACAAAAATAAAAAGTACTGAATAGCGATAGTCACCAACTATTTATTCAAAATTACTAAANTTATAACTATTATCATCATTATTATTAAAATCATTATTATCACCATTATCCTTACACGGAGAGGGAATTCACACGTTGAACGCATGGAGGTTAGCTGGCTTTCAGCGCATGCGGATTTTCTTGCGTTCAAACGCAACAGATTCCGAGCGTCAAACCCATCATGCCTATTGCGTTTACAACTCAGGTATACTCCAGGGTTTCCGTGCTACAACTTCAAGCTTTCAACGCAAGGGAAGCTGCATGCGCTGAAAGCCAGCTAACCTCCATGCGTTCAACGTATGAATTTCCTCTTCGTGTATCATTAATTCAGTTTGTCATTTTTATTATCATTATCATTATTATAACTATTATTGTGATCATTAACATTATAATCGCTATTAACATTATTGTTATTATAAGCATTATTATAATCGGTAGCATTTTTATCATCATTATCATTATCGCTATCATCATTCACATATCTATTGTTGTCAACATTTTGATTATTATTATTATCCTTATTATCGTCAAAATTATGATAATCATGATCATTTTTATGGTTCGCATCATTATTATCACTTTTATCATTATTATTATGATTATTATTCTCACAATCATCATTATTATCATCATCATCATTATCGTCAGCAATATCATTTACATTGTTTTTTACATAATGAACATCATGATGAATTTCACCATCATTATTATTATCATAATTATCGTTAACATTTTATTCATCATTATTATTATTCTCATTATAATTATCATAATTATTCTCATTGTTATTATTATTTTCACTATCGTCATAATTTTGATCATCATCATCATTATCATTATCATCATAAACATTAATATCATCGTTATAATTATCATAAATATTACTATAATTCTATTTTATATTATTATAATCATCATTATCATAAACATTACTTTAACTTTTATCATTATTATAATTAACAGTATTTTTATTATTATCATCACTATCACTATCGGCAGTATTGTTATTATTGTTATAATTATTATTA
>NW_019379511.1:1693705-1739458 GCF_000648655.2 Copidosoma floridanum | reverse complement strand
TTTTTTTTTTTTTTTTTTTTTTTTTTTTTTTTTTTTTTTTTTTTTTTTTTTTTTTTCTTCTTTTTTTCGTGCACTCTATATTGTCGCGAGAAAATCCTATTGAAAGTAACGAGTACGCTTCCATCCGCGGCTTAGCCTTGTTACCTAAACAATGAGGTTACCGGGAAAAATATTTTGTCACTCGTGTCGCACATTCTTCGACGCACGCTCATGCTCATAAAGATATACGGTATACTTACAAACATGATTTCGAGATCGATGAAAATTGTTTCGATCGAAAGGACGATCGTCGCGGCACAAGCCACGAAATCATCAAGTTTCATACTTTTCCCTGACGATGCAGTAGCAGCAGTTATAAAATCAATACAGCTTAAATTTATAAGCCTCGGCTGCACGTGTGTATAGGTGTATACGAGCGATTCCACGCCAAAATACCTGCCTCGGAGTCTCTGGAATAGTTATACCTGTACACAGGAGTACAAAAATATTTTTAAAAAACAACTCACGCTTTGAGCTGGTCTCTTTTTGAGAGAAGCATTTTCTCTGACAAAAATATTTGTCAAAAAACTGTCCCAAAACAAACAAAAAACTTATAAAAGCTTGAAGACAATATAGTCGCACCTCTTTTCTTATTGACTTTTGCTCGGTACTTAATGTTTTGTAAAACAGCTCGCATGTACAAATATATAATATATATATGAACTATACTGTCGTCGTCGCGTAACCCAAAAGCGCGGGCTTTTTCTCGTACGCGCATTCGATTGATCCCCGTTTTGATAAAATAATCGAAACTAAATGAGAAAATAGATTATAAATATCAAGCAAGTTCATTTAAAATCGATCAACTGGCGTCAACGGGCTATTAACACCTGGAATATAATACATGTTGCAGATTACGTGTACAATCCTAAGGAGGCCCGGCTACGCAAAGCAATGCGGGACCAAAGTCGCGAGCAACACCAAGTCCAAAGGCCGCATCAGCAGCAACAGTCACCGGCCGGCGGTCCGAGCAACACCAACGGCAACGGCAGTTTAACCAACAACAACAATGATAACTGCAACAACAACAATAACAACAGTAGCAACAGCAGTGGCAACGGTAACCCGTCGTGGTTCACCGTCTCGAGCCCGCCGGCTCCGCCGCCTCCGCCGCCCCCGTTGCCCCCCGCTGCTGCCAACGGTGTTGCCGCCAGCTCGCCGGCCACTCATCCCAAGCCCATTCTCTCGCCCAGGGTAGGTATACATGAATAAACACATACGTGGGTGATCACATACATACATACATACATACATATGTTCACCCAACCCTATAGAAGCAGCGACCAACCCAACCCTCTCGCAAATCGATACGCTTCACCCACACGCGTCTCACCCCGGGCTCTTCTCCCTCGAGTATACCACCCATAGGTTATGTACAGTGTATATACGTATGGGTGTGCGCACACATGTATGTAGGTGATGTACACGCGACACCCGGCGTCACGCCGACACACGGTGGGTGTGTACATGTATACCCACGAAGGCCACGTGACGGCCCGATTGATTTATCTCCAGCAGCAGCCAGCGACGGCGAGCGCGCAAAATTCCACTGCCACCCCACCCCCTCTATATGCCGAGATAAACTTCGTATATGGGTATGGACTTTGTCGATGTATACACCGCTCCTGTGTGTACCGTATACACATATAGCGTGCAAACGTCTACGTCGGGCTAAGCCAACCCCCACCTCCCTTGGACACGCGCGGCCTACCTACGATCGACCGTTACTACTGCGACCCTCTATTTACCTCGTTATGTATACATATATGTATGTTTATACCGAGGGGTTATCGAAGACCACCGCTTTTCATTCGAGCGTGCGATCGACCATGCGTTTTCGATCATTGGAACATTCGCATCGGCTTTTTTTTTTTTTTTTTTTTTTTTTTAAGCAAGTGAAAAAATGTGCCTATCACCACTTAAGTATTTTTATATAATAGTTGATCCACAGACGAAACAAAGAGATGTATATGTGCATCTCGTAAGGCAAGACTTAAAATCAGTCAATTTAAAAAAAAAAACAAATCAGCATATGATCATTCTCCTAAAGATCACTGAATCAGCGAAAATTGTCTGACCAAACTGCGACTTTTCTACTGATTTTTTTCTAAAATTGGGTTTGTTTGATAAATACCATCATGAATGACTACGCATACAACTCGACTATGCGTCGTATTGATATAACTATGCGTACTGCTGGTTTATAATAGATAATAAACTATGGCAGAAAAACAGTAGTGCAGGTCAACGTATGGGGCTAAAAAGGTTGAAAAATTAGATTCTTTGTCCAAGGAGTCTGTAGCATTTTTGTCTGAGCTTCAAAATTACTAAAAAAAATTTTTGAAAGAAATTTGTAAAAAGCACAATGAAATCAAGACATATAATGCAGAAGAAAAAAAATTTCGTAATTTAAATTTTAACGAGCTAAGGTATCGTGAAGCAGAATAATGGAGCCTGCTTGAGGATTAATTTATATTTTAATGAACCCGTTACCTCTGAAAATCACGCTGGGGACATTTTTATGATTACTAAATTATTCTTGACTGGAATTCCGCAAAAAAAAAAAAAACACGAATAAGACGCGAATGTTGTGTTTGACACAGAAAACTACTGCTTCGCGAAATAAATCATCACATTTTCTCAGAAATTATGATGCGAACCACCAAAATAGACAATAAACACTCGATATTCAAACGTGTGTAAAAAATAAACATGCCAGGGAGTCCTCCAGTTTATTTTCGTCAATACAGCGCGTCTCTTACATTTAAAAATTTTACACCGCTTCTGTTCCAGTACCACAAGCCCAAGGCGAAGTTCTGAGTTTTCCGAATATCGGTCGGAGCGAGATGGGAACTTACTTGTGCTTGGCAAGTAACGGAGTACCTCCAACGGTGAGCAAGCGAATGATGCTGCAGGTCAATTGTGAGTAATTCATGGCAAGCTTTCCACTCTCTTTCTCTCTTTTTTTTTTTTTTTTCCTGTAGAGCAAACCGAAGCCACATCGATTTTTCATACGACCGTGGCAAAGTTAAGCTCTTGTATTACTTAAGTGGCTCCGCACTAATGTTCGCATATTACTTTTGAGGGAAGGTCTGACTATACTCGATTCGTACTACTGACACAAGATTAATGCCAACTTGTTGGGTTCCTTTTATGGTTCGCTCTTTTCTTCACTGTCATATTAATTTCAGTTGAACGAGAGTGTACGTGCTTTGATACTTTTTACATGATCATTCATTTGAGCTCTATTGACAAAACAAGAAAAAAAAATGCAAACGAACCATCTTTATTAAACATGCAGTAGAATAAAGAATCACTGGGCAATCTTGAGATTAAAAAAAAATATTTATGTATGACACTTTACCACCACCTTGTTAAATGTTTAAAAAAAAAGTTGACTTTTTAACATAAAAGAAAAACCACAGATTCCATTACTACTACTCCCCGTCATTTGGCTCCTAGACCCTTCCAGTTTCGGATCGTAAGCAGAAGGGACCCACGAGCGAATTACCGGGGAGCAAACTCTCTAAAGAAAGAATAAAATGAACCAAGAAATAAAAACGATAACTACCGTAAGAAAGCGAAGGATTTTTTTTTTTAAGTGCGGGAAACACCTTAACACTGGCCCCTCGAGTGTAAGCCAGAAAATACACAAAGTAGAGGAGAGTACACAAGTAGTAGCAGGAGAAAGGGGAGAAAGAAGGACAGCGGCACAATGGACCGAGATACGGAGGGCCCTCAAAGAGCTGCAATGGCCATCGGTAGCCCGGGCAGTGGGAAGATAATAAAATTACGCCCTCGACCGAGAGATACAGCGTAGAATGAATTAAGAGCCGCGGTTACGGCGCAGTGCGCCCCCCCCCCCCAACCCTGCGCCTCCACTCGTATCAGCGCGAATCCATCTGTCTCTCGATTCTTCGGCCCCCTCTATCTTCGCGGGAGTATATACGTCTTAGATCCACTCTCTTTCGGGAGATAGGTAATTTCTCGCCCGGAAATTGGATGCTCGCCTAACACACACCGCCCCGTACCAACAGCTGCGCTTCGTCTTTCTCTCCGCTGCTGTGTATACTCGTGCTGCTGTTGGGAAACTGCCGAGGAGGCCTTTAAGACGGACCGCCTCGAATAATTCGGTGGATCGACACCTCGTCTTTACGTGTACATTTATATATACATCACCTGTTGTACAGCGCAGAAGACTCTCTCGTTCCTTAATTGCTCGATTTTTAAATCAGCTAGGACAAGGAAGGAGAGTCCAATTTCTGCTGACGCCCGCGTCCATTCGGCACTGATCGCTAGGACAAAAGCTTCGCGTCTTTTTTGCCGGTTTGCCCTTTAAATAGTCGGACAAGACAAGTTATTTCACATTCACGCGAAGCGCAATTAAAATTTTGGAATTGGCATTTCATGACTCGGTCACCGAGCAAAGTTAAAGGCTCGAGTTTTTCCTCGAATCGAGGCACTTTTTGCAAGGCGTGCCCCCATCTGTCTCCAGCCACGTTTATTTTCCAATTCCCTTCTCCATAGCTTTTGTTTCTTTTAACGAGAGACTCCCGGTGTACATCCGTTGCACCGTTACTCTTCCCTCGATCTGGCAAAGCCAACGTTAAAACTCTTTCCTCCGAGCGCGCTAGTAGACTCCAGCAAGCGAGGAAGGAAGGAAGGAAGCGCGGCAAGTGTACGGTAGCACCATATACCATTACCGCGCGTATAAGGAGACCGAGAGACGATGCTGCTGGGACGATAAGATAAGGCACCCCCCCTCGTGCCTTTCCGCCCCGCATTACCACCTACTCCTTCGGATGGGGAGGGTGAGTCGCGGTAGAGAGCTTGGAACGTGCCGGGAGCCCGTGCGGGCGTCCTGCCCGTAAACTTTCCCGGTTTTATACCCAGCTCGCGCGCCACTCTCGCGTCGCGCGATCGTGCGGCTGGCGTGCGTCACGGACCGTGGCCATGATAAAAAAGGGATTAAGAAAAGTGTACCAGAAGAACCACTCTCTTGCTCTATTTTTCGAGCCTCGCGTGTGCTCTCGGGAAAATCTCCCGCGTGCGGAGAGTGTTTTTCACTTAACGCTCTATCGCCCTTTGCTCGATCGCGAGGACGTTAATTGCGGGCCGGGCGAGCGAGCGATCCCCACTGTCGTGTGTACTCACTTAACGGGGCGAAAATGTCGATGGCCTCGCTGCTGTGCGTTTGCAAAAGGCACGGGGAAAATGGGAAAAGTTCGTCAGTTGGGGGGTACCTTTTTTTTTTCTCTTTCTTGCCACCGGTGTCTTTACGAGCGCTGCAGTACGGGACAAAAGCATGTAAGTGGCTTTTGTACAGCGTTCCGATGAGGAGAGTGGTTTGTTCGAATTTTCAGTAGATTTTTTTTTTTTTTTTTTTCTTTGGTTGACGGAACGGAAATTCAAAGAGCTGTGCGTCAATCGATGGTGAGGGAAGCAAATGTTGCTAAAGCAGACAGCTCTAAAGAAGTTTTTGGGTTAGAGAATTAAGGCGAGTATGCAGATATATTTTTGCGTATTGGAGGACTTGGAGGGAATTATATTTTTAAAAGAAAGGATGACCTTTGAGAGAAATTTCATCAATGTATATTTGGATCCTTTTTTTTTTTTTTTTTTTTTTACAAAATTGACAATCAAGCTCTATAGTAATCGAATGAATGACTATGTCGCATTCGTTGTAATGTGAAACATGCAGTTGATGTAACCTTTTTTGTTCGTGAAAGAGCGACAGAAAATACCTGTAAATATTAAAGTAACCGACACGAGACGGTCGTAGGAGCAAATTCAATAAAGTGACAACTCCGTTAATCAAATCGCAGCAAATAACATGTAAATTCTCTAAGTGAGCCAGACAGCAGGGTTCGTTTGTTTTATTCAAAGGGACACTTTTTATTTGTTATCTATATCTTGCACATGGCGCTCTCACATATACATGTACACTCGTCGTTATTTCTCGTCGAGTGGGGGCAGAGGCCGCGTATAATCTGCTGTACACAACGATGGCTTATCCGCTCGTGAGACCGGCTGGGCTTTTATGAAAGGCTTTTAAGATGATGCGAAAGACAAGCGAGCTTCGTTCACACCTGTAGCTATTTTTCATCCACCCGTGCATCAATGTTGATACACTCGCCTTGCAGCATTTTTTTTTTTTCCCCATCACACTCTCGTGAAGCTTTTATCTCCCTTCGGTCTTGCCTCTACCAAGTATGAGAATTATAGAATTGCAAACGAGCTGCTTGTTTCCTCTTCATCTCGTTGGTCTTGCCTTATTATCCTCTTTGGCTTACTTGGTGTTGTTTCAATTACGTATTTTGATTCGACCTTTTTTCATTAGATTTTCGAACGTCTTTGCGGGCAATTTCTTTTAAAGTAGAGAATATTATCACTGCTATAGAAAGTTAATATTAAAACGACAGCTACAAATAGTGCTCATCTTAGAGCAGTTTGGTATTTTATTTGTAGTACGAAATTCATAAATTAGGCCCCGGTAAATTAAGAGCATCTTCGATGCTCTATATCAATCTACTTTTTTTCCGATACTTAATTTTATATTGCTAGTTTTGTTTGCTTTGGGCACGTGTCTGTTTATCTCTATAAAATTCTGCAGTAAAATAGTAAGCATAGCATCGTTGTCTTTTTCCCTTAGTAACTGTGTATTTTTTTTTTTACATTTCTTTTCATTGCTTTATCAATTAATTAAGTTTTTCTGTGACTTGAAATTTGAATTCCTGTCTCTATTTCAAAGACACATTCTAATCCGTGCTCGTCTCCTTTCATTCTTCACCTCTTGACAACCCAAAACGTATCACTTTACACTGGTTTTCCTTCCTTGTATCAATATGATAGATTTTGGGATTCCGGGAACTGTTTATCCAAAAAAAAACATAAAACTATGTCTACTGTTTGTGATGAAACAAATTGGGGAAAAAATGAAAATAAAATGAAAAAAAAATGTTGTGCCCCCTGTGGACAACAAAAACACACTCACACCAACGGAAATCAGATTAATTTCGCGTTCTTGCTCAGCTTGACACAGCACGTGCGTATAGCCAAGCAAGCGAGGGTATAGCACGAGCGACACGATATTCACCGTCCTACGCTTTGCAGCACTTACGGAAAGACCTACACTTACAAATATAAAAAAAAAGGAGAGGAAAAAAAAAGAAGTTATGAAGCCACGGTGTGTCTGCCTGGTTTCATATATATNTTTCATCGTTGCGATTATTAAACTAGTCATGCAGCTCGTCCTGTAGAACAAAGAATGGCCCCCTGCGTGCTTTTCAACTGTAGTTGGCTAGACCTTTTGCTATCACGGGAATTAAGTTTGCGGGTTTGTCTTCAGTAAAGTGTTATCATTATCACTATCATCATTATCATTTTTATTACCATTATTATCATATTTATTATCATTATTAACCTTATTACTATTTCCCTAGCAGCCTCACCTTTAAGGCCCGCCACCTCTCCCCCCTTGAACTACCCTGTCGCTGCAGCCAGAAACACAACCCCACGCCCCCCCCCGATGCCACTGGATCCACCCTTTCACCACTTCCACTCAGTCGTCCAGAAGACCATCCTCTCTTTTGGCCAGGAGAACTGTATATATATACATTGGGCTACTGCAGTCCACATTTCTTTGTTAAGCAGCATTTCATTTATGACGTTGTCGGGATGGAAGGGTCTGATCCTTTCCTGCAGCACGTTTTGTTCGGTTTTCCACTTAATGCAGTCAAAAAACGAATATTCTGCGTCATCTTTATCGTAGCCGCAGTACTTCCAAGCAGCCATCTGTCTTTTTCGCATCTTGTTGAGGTACGGGTGGAAATACTTGTGATTTAAGAGACATGAGGTAAAATTGTCATCAACTTCCCCATGTTTTTGCTCTGTCCATTCCTTGACATCTTTTATCAGGTGTGCCGTCCATCTACCTCTTAATTCATCTTGCCATCTATGTTGCCAGTGTTCCCAGGTTATTTCCCGGGCGATTTTCTTGGCCTTCCTTATTCCTAGGTCCAGCTCCGTAAGGTGATTCAATCGTCTTTCCCTTGCGAGGAGTTCGATGGGGATCACGCCCGCTATCACCATTATCGCAGACTTTGAGACTGTGCGATAGGCACAGATTATCCTCAGGGCTCCCATTCTTTGAACTTAGCCAATTTTTACTCTGTTTTTTTCGATGTTCATCTTATCTCCCCATATCTTAGCCGCGTACAAAATAATAAGCTGGGCCGTAGACATAAGGAGCCTGCAAAATGCAGGCTTTTGACCTCTAACGTTCGGCATCATTCAGCTTAATGCCGCTACTATTGCCGCTGCTCTGTCCGATGCTTGCCTAAGGTGGCTCTTAAACGTGAGCTTTCTATCCAGCGTCACCCCTAGGTATTTTACGGCTTTCTTCGTTATTACTTCTTCTTATTGTACCTTGAGGGAGATGATGGTATCTATCGCTTTTCTCGTTAATAGTACCATCTCTGTCTCCCCTGCTGCAACTTTGAGTCTGTGGTTTTCCATCCATGGAGCCACTCTCCAAATAACCTGGTTCAGTTGTATCTGAACAAGTTTCATCGTGAGTTCTACGATCACTACAGCAGCATCATCCGCGTATCCCACCAAGAACGTCCCCTCTGGCATTTCCTGTCAGAGTAGTCCGTCATATGACACATTTTAGAGATCGGGTCCAAGTATAGAACCCTTGGATGCGCCTGCAGTTATTTTTTTTTGTTTCACCTTCTTATGTCGTATATGTCAATAATCGGTCATTGAGATAATCTCTCAATACATTTAAGAGATAGCCTGGTGTTCTGAATAAGTATTTTAGAGCTTGAAGCATGTTCTTCCACCTTGCTGAGTTAAAAGCGTTTTTCACATCCAAGGTCACCAGAAGAACGAGGGGTCTGGCTCCATGGCATACGTCTCAAGTGTTTTAAACTGCTTTTACTACTTTTTCTAATGCTCCTATAGTAGACCTTCCTTTTGTAAATCCGTACTGCCTGTCGGATAAGTCTCCCGCGTTTTCTATGGCCTGTAGAAGACGGGCCTTAAGCAGCTTTTCGTATAACTTTTCAGGCGTATCCAGCATGCATAAGGGCCTAAAAGATGACAGGGATATAGACTTCCCCTTGCCTTTATCGATCAGTACCAGCCGTGCGTTTTTCCAGAGGGTTGGGAACAACCCCTTTCGCAAACATGCATTGTATAGGTTTAAGAGCAGCTATGGGTGTTTTTCCACAGCTGTGTTAATGACTTCTGCTCATATACCGTCTGGTCCAGGAGCTTTTCTATTTTTAAGCAATGCGGCAGCTAGCTCTAGTTCCCTCTGGGTACATAAAGGTACCTCTTCTATGAGATCCATGTCTGCTTGATCCTCGAGTTCTAGATGCATCGGGAAGAGCTAATGTACGATATGTTTCATTGTATCTCCGTCTATTTTTGCAGCTGGTGCGAGTCTTTCCAGTTTTTTCAGAACTTTCTGATGTGCTCTGCCTCAGATGTCGTTATCTACTTTCTGGCACAGAGTCTGCCAGCACTGCTTTTTGCCGTTTTTGATGGAAGCTTGCATCGTCTTTCTTGCAAGTTGGTACTCGGAGTACCTTTGTCCGGTCTTTGGTCTGTTTCTGGCCCTTCCATAGAGGCGTATATGTTCGATACATTGGTGCCTTAATTCTGCAATTTCCTTGTTTTACCAGTAAGCTTAGCATTTGCCGTTCCATCTTTTTTTTTCTGTGCATGGAGGCCTCGCAAAAAGTTTTTAGGAGTTGCATGGTTGCCTCGGTGATTTCCTGTACTCCTTTTGCAGTGTTTAGGTTTTGTTCGTCGTTTCAGATGGCAGCGATGCCATTCTCAACTTTTTTCGCTAGTCATTCTGTGTCCAGCTTCTAACCATTTCATCCTGTTTTGCGTGCTATGCCTCTTCTGCCTATTGTATCGGTTACGACTTCCCTTTCTTTGAGTATAACCCTGGTTAATTGGTGGTGGTAACAATCAGCTAAGAATATTATCTGTACCGAGAAAACTCTAAGATTCGGAACCAACACACAAACAATGTTAGTGTTTATATGTTGGAGGGCGGGTTCGTTGCCCTGTGTAAAAGAGCGAAATTGCTCAGATTGCCGATTATATACAATATTGAAGATAATTATTATCAAGTTTCAAAATTTATCTGTTGAATAATCAATTGATTTCTGCACCATATACAGCAATTGTTTATTAATAATTACTTTATTGAATTGTCCTGAATATTTCCTTAATTTAATTAATTTAGTAATTTAATATCTTTTTTAACTTATTNTTTTAAAAAAAAAAAAAAAAAAAAAAAAAAGTATCAGTAAGCATTTATCTTAAACGTCCCCATACAGTGTTCCTCACTTGGTACGACGCCTAGATTCACTTGACAATCAGAAATTGAATTGTTGTAAACACAGTCTTAGAGTAGGTACACACATGTCTCGAAAGACGCGGGTGAACCATAAAACGAGCCCCCATATCCTGTGAAATTAGTCATTTGGGAGCCAAAATCATCCCCTTGGTAAAAATTTGAGCAATAGTAGGCGAGCGAAAGAAATAACCGATTGTTTGCAGTCCGGCCGCTGATAGAGGTGCCGAACCAGCTGGTCGGGGCACCGATGAACACCCTCGTGACACTGTCCTGCAAAGTCGAGGCCTCGCCGAAGCCGATCAACTACTGGACGCGCGAAAACGGTAAGTACATCGCGATACCTTGCGAGCCACCCACCCACGCATCCTCGTGTACACGCGAGCCCTGCAATTTCAAGTTTCGGGGGCCAGTGAACCACCCGCTCGCTCGCAACTTCCCCGTTCCATCGGCGCATTTCCAAACTCACGTACTCGCGGGGGCGCGCTTATCCATTCATTATCCACAACTGAATTTCAACTTGGCTCGTTTTCTCCGGTGTGGGGTTATTTCTTCGATCGTCCGCTCGTTGATGCCCGCTCGTTCAAGCATCTGCGTGCTTTTCGGCCCTTTGTTTTTTTTTTTTTTTTTTGTCTCGTCATGATAATCAGTTTCTCGTGGGTTTTTTAAATGCTATTTTTACATCCACAATCCAGGCATCGAGTAAAATCATGGCTGTAAAGTTAACGCGTGTCTCCCCAAGGCCAATTTGGAAATGTCCCATTGGTTAATTGACCTAAATTCCCCGAATTTCACTGCGTATACAGATAAAAGCCATAGAACAAACCTGGCGCTCGATATTCGAATGTGGGGTGATTAACCACCAGGTGGATTGCCATATAGGTGTAGACGCGTGGTATGTTCTGGCTTGCAGGTGAAATGATAATCAGCAACGACAAGTACGCCATGTCCGAGGAGGTGGTGAACTTGTACAGCGCGTGGATGCACCTGATCGTCAAGAAGATGAGCAAAAGTGATTTCGGCGGCTACAAGTGCATCTCGAAAAATTCGCTTGGCGATGCTGAGAGCGGCATCAGGCTTTACGGTGAGTTGTTTCATACTCGAAACAAATATCTTAGAAGAACTAAAAAAAATGCTTTTTTTTTTTTTTTTTTAAATTAGGTTTAAAGTTATGTGTTTTATTCATTGTTATTTACATCGGTGTTTTGTTTTAAGTAATCTTTTATGTTTTGTACTAGCAGGAATTTTTTACGGAGGCGATGTGGTTGGGGCTTAATTAAGGGATAAAGTTGTGTGACGGTTTTTATGGGTGTAGGTGTAATGATGGGTTTGGTTGTAGGTGTCAATTTGAGTTCGGGTGGTGTGTTTATTGCGTTTTCTTGTTTATCTTTGACTAATACTCGAAAGAATCGTCCCAGCTTCCTATTAACTCTTTAATTGTATTACTTTGTGGGTGTCGTATAGAGGAAAAACAAATTTCAATCCCGGCTTCTTCAAATGTTTTTCGCCACTTATTCGCGGTGAACTGAGTTCCGTGATCTGATTGTATACGATAAGGTTTACCATATGTTGGGAAGTAGCGATTGAATAATTTTTTTATTGTTGTTGTCTTATTGGCTCGCCTAATTGGATACAATACCACAAACTTTGTAAAAACATCGATTACAGCCAAAATGTGGCGCACCCCTCCCCGTGAAATGAGCAATGGTCCATAGAAATCAATTGAAATTAAATTTTTGGGTCCATCGGGTATGATTGGTCGTGTTTTAAAGTGTGATCCCGTAGTATATACTTTTGTTCTTTGACACGTATCGCAAGTATGAAGCGTTCGTGCTGCAAATTTTTTAAATTTTGGATATGCAAAATCGTCTTTGAGCATTGCTACACATTTATTGGCCCCAATGTGTGCATATAACTCGTGCACTTCGATAATAATTTCTTTGGCGAGGCATGTTGGTAGGAGAATTTTCTTTCTATAATTACATAATTAATGAAGGGTTTCTCCTTTTAGTTTATACCGGGTATATTTATGTCCATTCTTTATCTTTTCTCTGATTGCGCGTATTCTGTTATCCATTGATTATAGGTTTGATATGTCCTTAAGTTTTTTAAATAAATTATTATCCGGTTTTCTAGTTAATTTTGTAAATATTTTAAATTTCTCAACCCTGTTTTGGTCCTTTTTATATGCATATCGACTTAATGAATCGGCCGCAACGTTTTCGNCTTTTTAAGAACTCACGCTATGACTTTTAATGAGTTCAAGATCATCCTTTGGCTGAGTAACATCAAAGTGATTGCTTTCTTGCAAAAGAGCAGGTTGTGAGGGACTAGTTTCTGAGATGACAATAGCGGGTTCATCCTTATTCACAAGAATCGGCTTTACTTTTTCAACTTTTCCCTTCTTCTTACCACCCTTGCCATTTTCCTATTATTTCAATGCAAATAAATTTATCAATTCCTGTGTGTGGGCTTTAATGTGCAAACTCTTAAAAAATACAAGGTGCCAAATTATTAGCTAGACAGATTAAGTAAATAATACAATCAGTACACAACAAGCAAAGCAATGAAAATAGAGCAATGCTTCATGCAAAACTAGAAATTTTGTGATCAACACCATGTTTTCTGTAAACTTGTATTTCTTGAAAACACGTAAAAAGCAAAAAAAAAAAACCAGAAACATAAAAATTACTTGTTTATAAATTTTTTAGTAACGACTAAATCATTTCATCACAAGTTGAATAATTTACTTTTTCACCTTGCAGATTCTTTTATGTACACACCTCTACATACGAGAACGTAGAGTAGAGGGGAGCACACACAGACACACGGGGAGGCTTCGTAAGCAGCAGTTTAGCACTTATAACACTTGCCGTGGACTTTTATCGATCATGTCCGTGGCAACAGATGGCACGGCCAATTCTCAGTCGCCGCTACCGCTGTTACACGTGCGTGACGTCTATACGTGTGTGTGTGTACTCGCGCGCTGTCTCTTACCAGTTCCTTCTTCCCCTCCCCCTCCAGCCGCGCAGGGTAGGGTGTGTGCGTGATAAACGATAACTAATACCGGCCGGATATTGTTTTCACCGACTTTGCCGCCACGAGCACCATCGCCACCACCGCGACTGCTGCTTCTTGTTCTTGCGGCTCTTATCATCGGGCCAGCTGCTACTGATGCAGCTTCCTTTCTTTTCTCCTCTCTCGCCGCTATCAGTGATAACTTTGTTCCGCCAATTTTTCTCTGGCTTCCTTTGTCGATTACTCCCTTTGTTGTGTACAAATCGCTTGGTGGGGGTAGGTATACGCTGTGTACATGTAGGAGGGGGTGTTGTGTTTTTAGGCAATCGGTTTTCGCGTTTCAGCAGACACGGAGTGAAATTGGATTGGTGGATGTTGCTGTAGTTGGCGGCAAACTCGTTTTTTTTGGGAGGGGCTGGAAGGGGGTGGTAAAACAGGGAGGGTAACGGGGAAAGGGTTACGCGAAGGAATTATTGTAACGGAAGCGCTGATAACGAGCTGTCGCTGAAAAGAGGTTGTGCTGCTGGCTGACGGGAGCTTTTTCGCATCGGCTTTTTTTTTTTTTTTTTTTTTCGTTGTTTTAGTTTTTCCACGGTTGCATGTGCGCGTGTTCGGTTTTTCGCTGCTCGTCGGTCGTGACGAGATATTATTCGGGACTTACCTACGCGGAGAGATTATTTGAATTGCAATTTGCGTTATCTCCTCGACTTTTTGTTTGGATGGAAATTTTGATGAATTTTTCGACGGTGCAATCAATGTAGAGGTTTAGGGGGAGGGAGACTCATGAGCATCATTCAGTGTTTCGAAATTGAATATTTTTTATGGTCAAAATATGGGACCTACCTTCACTAACGACTGATATGGAGAACTTTTTGAGGTCGTTGGAGGATTTTCAAGAGACACGTCGAATGAAAAACGTTTAATAGCAATGCATCTTTAGAAAAAACTTCATGACTGACAAAACGATAGGCAAATGCGGTTAGTAAGTTTTAAAGGGCCATTAGTACTTATTCATTCTACCAAGTAATTCAGTGTCACGTATAAATTTCGTCATGAAAAAAAAAATACTCATATCTTTGTTTACGGAAACAAACTTAAAAAAACCGTAGTATTTATTACCTAGAAAACTTAAAAAAAAAAAAAAACTATCAAGTAGGAGCTGCTAAGTATTTTCTGGACCGATAAAAAAAACGTATACTGCGTCTGTAATCAAGTTGGTAGGCACGTATGTACAGCTATCAAATTTAAAAAAGCACGACGCAGATTTTACGTAGACAACAATGGTACAGATGAAAAACAATGCCAACATTGGAGAAAATTCAATACTCTATAACTAAAGTTTTTTATGTTTTAGCCATCAATTTTTAAATTAATGACCTTGAATCTGATCGAGGTCTTTGATGAGTGTAATATCGTTGGGGTTTTTGACTGTCACGTACAATAGTGTGAAACTCCTTTATCCCCCACAATCAGAGTGACGGTCAAACTCGAACTCGATCGCACATACGTTGAAGAGCTTCATTAGACCTTGGTAGTAGTAAAAGGAACCAGCAGGAAGTATAACTTTTCGCGACGGAATTGTAAAAAAAAAAAAAAAAATATTCATCATAAACGATATCATTTTCGATTGATTCTCGAAAGGAGGAAAAAAACAAACCTTATTCTGTTCCCAGAAATCAAACTCCAGGAGCAGATGAACGAGCACGGCGGCTCGAACGAATTGAACGGCCGGGGTGGCAAGGACGAGCACAGCAGCAGACTGAACCACGTGTACCAAGGCTCGCTGCGTGAAAACGGAGCCGGGGGCTCCACCCTCGTGCCGAGCGATGGCAGTGGTAGCGCCGCTGCAGCCGCGGCGGCCGCCAGTGGCAGGCCCGCGACACCACCCTGCTTGGACGACCGCGCGAGCACCGGGCTGCTACTGCTTCTTGGGACTCTGCTCGTTTTGGTTACTGCGGCGTAGGTGTGTGTGATACTCGACGGCATGTCGTGTGTTCACTTGGACGGATTTTTATTACAAGCGAGTGCCCGTGTGGTTTTTGGGTGTGCGCGTAGGTGTGTGTGGGGGTGGAAATTTTTTTTTTTTTTTTTTTTTACTCAGATCAGGAAGCTTGGTTGTGGTGAAAAATTGGTGGCTTGGCTGAAAGCTTGAGTTCTTGCTGGAGCCTGTGACACGTGGGGTTGTTTTGCCTTTCGATCTCAGTGCTTGTTATTTTTAAGCTTGGTGAGGTAAACAAATTTCTATTTTTCTTTTTTATTGTATTCATTAAAGTAATAATAACCTTTTTTGTTTTTCTACTCATGAAAATCATTTATTTATTTATTTATTTTTTTTTTTTTACTTACTTTTTCATTTGCATTCAGCCTCATGTTTTTTTTTGTAGTAGAATCTTAAGCAGCTGCTAGTAAATACAAGTGTACATAAACTCTTTCGAGAATAAAATGCAACCAATTTCAATTGAGAGACGAAATAAAACAAAATGCAACGCAAACGATATTTTTTTCTCAATTTTTAAATCATACATGCAAAAATAAGTATTGACCCCTGGTAGAAAAAGAAAAGTATTGGTAAAAAAAAAAAAAAAAAAAGTCATGTCATACAATTTTATCAAGTTTGAAGAATCATGCTTTGACTGCAAATGATAAACAGAAGCGCGGAAAATCGGGCTACAAAAATTGTGTGTGAAAATAAAAAATAATTATCATCGAATGGGCATAACTTTTTATTACCAGCTATTGCTCAATTTTTCAGCTTTCATGAGAATAACAAAACACAAGATTAGGATAAGAAAAATCATAAGAAATCATGGTGCCAAAGAAACACAAATCCTTTATTTCATATTATTTTATGCATGTGGTAGTATAACGTTTGGATGTTTATTTGTTAAGGAAACTCCAGAAAGTATCATATTGTTGTTGAATTTCTGGCAGATGACCGTATAAGTGACAGTTTGATCAGCACCACTCTTATTAATATAATATACATCATTTTTACTCATATTATTACCACTATTTTGAGTAAAAAAAAAAGAAATTATAACAATGATAACAAATAATTTTCCGTGATTTTTGTTGTAACTTAAAAAAGATTATACAATTTGACAAAAAAGGAAGAAAGAAATAAAGATAGAGGGAGACAAAACGTACAACATTGGTAATGTTTGAGCAAGAAAGCCACTCTCAAAGGCAGGATTATCCCTCCACTTATTACACTCCATTAAAGACGAGAGTTCGCCGCGAGCTCCCTTACAAAGCTCATCGTTCCACAATATTTACGTAACCGGAATTAGCTTACTCAACTTGGCTTCGCTTGATTCGTTGAATCGAGTTTATTTTCAGTAAAGAGATAATTAAATTCATTCAATCTGCACTAGATAATGTTATTTCAAGTAACAAGGTGCTAATTATTTTTTTTTACTTCGATATTTTATTCTTACATTTACTGAATTTCAAGTAGCAAAAGTATATCATAATTTAAAAATTCATTCGGAATTTAACATAGTCGTAGATCCATACCTTGTTCTAAGATCAAATTATAAAACATTTCTCATAAGTAGTGGATTCTAACTCATGGCTGTAACTTTATGTATTGATTTGCTTCAATTTATAAAGTGTCAAAAAAAAAGTACACGAAAGAAATACATGTAAAAATTTAGCCACTAACTGCTGTTGATTGAAAACTTTTGCAAATGCAACCTAAATAGGTTATTTTCACACGAAGTATTTAAAGTTTAACTTGTTGATACTCCGCGAAGTATAAAAAAGATCCACGAAATTGTAATCGAATGCTTTTTGTATTTATATTTTTCAAAATTCACTTTGATAACAAGTAAGCTTGCTAAGTAAATCCAAAAGAATAGGATTTATTGTTATGATAGATTTCTGTCAAAATATTCAATCATTCGATCCATTTAAGATTTACTATCACAAATGAGCGAAACTTAAGACTTTATTTAAAAGTTCAATAACGTGTTAAGTGATTCAGAAAAAGCGTCAAACCAGAAGATAATTTACTGTACTTGATAGCTTGCTTCATTTCAATCAACACTTTTACCAGAGCATCCTCCACTGAGCCATCTCGCCGTTTAAGCTAAAAAAAAACTCAATCTCACCCCCGGTATACACACAAACAACCTAATTGGTACTCCGATCGCGCGGAGCATCGGCTTACACTGGCAATTAATAACGAGACGCTTGCTTCATCATCGCCAGGAGCGGTATCATAATAATTCGCAGCTCGGCGTTACCTCCTCTCGACCCAACCCCTAGACTTCCTTTTTACTTTTCTCGCGGGGTGAGCTTTCTTCTTGCTCCTCTCGCACTTCATATCGGGGATGAGCGAAGCACTTGTTGCTCGCGGCACCAGCGAGCTCGTTTCTCCTTTTCTCTCTCTCTCCCTCCCACTTTTGCACTGACTAAGAGTCTAATTGCTTCCTCGACACGCAACCTGAAACCTCCCGAGGATTACGTGTACATCGGTTATGAGGCAAATGAAATTCCGAGAGCTGCTCGCGTCGAAAGGTCTAATGGTTTTTGTTCGGAGTGAAATGAGTTTGGCGTTTCAAATGCTTCATTTTTTTTTTTTTTTTTTTTTT
Source organism: Copidosoma floridanum (assembly GCF_000648655.2). Next base: position 1,721,428 of record NW_019379511.1, on the reverse strand, counting down.
TTGTGCATCCTTTGCTACTGGTATTCATAGAGTGGTGTCTTGGGATTTAACTTGGAATTTTTTACGGTCAGGTTTCTATATCAAATGAGAGTAAAAGTATTGGTATGAAAGTTAATATGCATTTATATTTGTTGATTTATTTCTAATCAATATTACTTTGCAGAGTCTTGAAAGTTATTATGATACAAGCAGTCAGTGTTAAGATTAATTATAGCGAATATTTCATTCAAATGACGCGATGATGTTCTTATAAAAAAAAAATATATCGTCTTGAACATAAATTATTAATCATTTGAGTGCTGGACAGAAAAATCCATTGAGAAAAAAGTTTCGAAATTTTCACTTTTGATAAACGTACGACCAGCTTCGAGATTAAACATTTAACGTTAATTGTATGTAATTTTGTCAATTAAATATATTCGTAACATATTTATGGAAACATATCATAAACGACATTAAGTTATGCTGACCAAAAAATTCCGCAAACATATGAAAGAACTGTTACTTTGTATAAGGTTTGATATTCTTAAAAGAATGTTTTAATTAAACATATCTAAAAAAAAACTTTTTGAGCAAAAGAATTTTGAGAAAATAAAAACAATTTTTGCTACTTAACAAAAAAAAAATGTTAGCAAACTAGCAACACAGGCACATGCAAATAATCATCATAAAGGTAGTCCATCAAAATTGCGCGTTACGTAATACAAAAAACCCCCAAACGATACAACTTGCGAGGTCTAAATTTGTTTTAATTTACTGATTTCAGTTTATTAAAAAAAAAAATAATAAAAAAAAAAAAAATTACAATTTTATCGCATGTATGAAAAATGGATGCAAGTAATTATTAGTTTTTTTCGAAGCTTGGCTAAAAAACAAAAATTCGTACACGTTTTCGTCAAGCCGATAAGTATGATCGTATGTATTTCGTGTGTAGACGATGTAAAGTGTGACGTAACAATAGGCGAAAAAATGTCTCTCAACTCATACATGCGATAAACTTGTATCGAATTGTTGGAGTTAAATGTTAACTAAAGATTTATATATATATATATGAGCGTATAACTGAGAAATGGAGTATATAAATACAAAGGCATGCGAGTCCGAGTGGTGGCAGCAGAATCAAACTGCGAAGTATCTGTCAATGTAGAAATCGCTAGATTTACTTTATATAGTTCGCATTTTTGAGCGAATGGATGAAAAGTCACAAGCAAAAATANAAAAAAAAAAAAAAAAAAAAAAAAAAAAAAAAAAAAAAGGAAACGAAAAAAAAAATAGAGCGAAAGTATCGATTCCTTTTAACGCTTGTAACAATGGTATCATTTTCGAGGGACTTGCGTGAAATCCGATTATCGAGGCAAATCTGATTTTCACGAATGAATTCATGACTCCTGAGCCGAGCGATTCTACTCGAGCGCATTAACGTCTCGAGTTATTGTTTGTTTCCACACTAAGTGCGAGTATTTGCGTGCATCGCATAGTCATCCCACGCGTTGTTAGTATCTTCATTGTCATTATTAGTTTTACTAAACAAAATTGTTCGCGCGCATCAAAAATCCATGCAAGTTGATTTTGATTGTTGATATATATTGTTGATAATGTGCATGTTAAGGAGACGGGAGGGTTGTATATCTAATGAAACGGGCAGCGAATTTAGTGTAAATAAATACGTCCTCTCCCCTGACCCCTATTATATAGTGGATAAACAAAACTTGATAAAAATAAAACTACAATAAAATAGACGATTGAAAAATTGGGCAAATAAATAATGGTGAGTAAAAACAACATAGCGCCTCGCACACTGTACAATAAAATCATCAAGAACAATATCTGCGCACTGAATAAAGTAATGCATATACACAGAAAAAAAAAAAAAAAATTTAGAGCGTTAAACAAGCGTGACTGATGAATATACATAGTAAACACGTATGCGTGAGAGGTGAACGCGCGTAAGCTGAGACTATACGTAGGGAGTAAGAACAAAAAAGTAATATATATATATACGATTAAAGTTGTACCATAAGTTAAACGAAACGGTGTAAGTATATTGAGATAATATGAAAAACGCAATGCTACGTTAAGTTGATTTGTGAGTGCAAGTGCGCGAGATATGTGTATGAAATGTGTGTGAAATGATATGGATAAAGAAATAAAGGAGTACGATGAACGAAGGTTAAAAAACCACGTCATCGGTGCATGGAGCTGACAGGGGACGAGAGAGGAGCGCACAAAAAATAAAAAAGGACATTTGTATGTGTACGCGACACAATTTGACGACTGATGTACAAGTGCTGTTTGTTCGTTCGACGGTCCAATTATCGCCGAGTATGAACTACTCCGATGATGATTGGACGATTATATACATATGATCACATATATATATATATATATAGCTGAATAAAAAAAAGATATTAATGTAAAAAAATTAATCCAACGGTCCTTATTTTTGCGTAATTCCTTTGATGTATGATTTCTGAATGTTGTGTTTTTTTTTTTTTTTATGTTATCGAAAATTAATTTCGAATGAGACTCCAACTGATGGAAATTAATATTCTATTACATGATGGCAACTAAAACAACGAGCGCACAAGGAGCCAACAAGCTGCGCACGTAAGTACGAGCAAAACACCTGGAACGAAAAAAAAAAGGGGCAACATTACCTTTCCTCCGATAAAGACCCAAGCACACCAAAGATCAGAGCATATACAACCCGTAAATAAAGCCGAGAGACTGCATTAAGCTCGCACGCGAGAGTTACAACCGGAATGCAACACTCCCGAGTACGTTTCCGCCTCGGCATCGAGAGAGACAAACAAGCTTGGCACCAACAGCCTCAATGGCCATTGAAATTAATGAGCTTGCGGGGCACGCGCCCCGGGAACGTGACGCGCGCACCGCAAGCTCCGCTTTATGGAGGAGCCCTGTTTCCTTTCCCCCTTCGAGTGCGCGTCCTCCTCGATGCGTTGCAATTATTACGTATCGAAGTATTCGCATTAGTCGAGCTCGTCGAGTGGATTTGATAATCGCTGCTAGAGCGTCGAGGGCACGAGCGGGGTTTTGATTTGTTGGCCGCTCGAGTGTTGGTTTTGTCGAATTGGCCGGTGGTTGTTCGGTGCTTAATTTCAGAGGTGCTCGAGCTTCGAGGGTTTTCATCGCATTTAAAGGGATGGAATGCGATTATTTTACCTTTGATCCGGATGGGATGAATAATTGGTAGTTTTTTTTTTTTTATGACTTTTTAATTGATTTTAAGTTATGGTGATCGGTACTATGAAAATGACGAACGATTCAACTTTTGAAAAAATCGAGTTTGGGGCGAATATCAGAAACTCGAGAGTCATTAATTAATTACACATAAATATTTGAGTAATAACCAAAGTCATTGAGTTTTCACGATAATCGAGGAACGAATATCAGAATTTTGAGAGTCCTAAATCAATCACAAATCAAGAGCAATAACAAACGATTAATCTTCCATGAAAATCAAACGTAACCAATATCGAAAACTCGAGAGTCCTCGATTAAATTTTTTTTCGTGATTATTATTTAAATTGAAATAATCATTGGTATAAGTTATTAAACTGAGTTTAAAAATAAACCAGTACGAATAAATAAATATTCTATATTTTTTCTAGCCCANTACGTATATATACATCCACACGTGCTTCCAGCCCTTTTTCATATACGCGGATATATTGCACACTCCAAGTGCCTGTTTTCACCTCCCCCCCTTTACTGGCTCTACAATTTTCGTTTCGTTCTTCAACGGTCATGGGTGAAAAAAACCAAAAATCCGCCCAAGAAGAGAAAAGCAAAAAGCTACTCATCCATTACGCGCCAGACGGAAAATCTCGCACATCAGTACCCACGCCGAGACCACACCGAGAGAAGTCAGAAACGCACGGAGGATTCCCGAAATACCGGAAATGCCGAGGCTACGCATCGCACCCACGATCGTCATTTGCTTACATACTACTGCGACCTCGCGTTTATCGCGCAGTGGTCGGAAGACAATGGAACGCGTAGCATACCGCTTGACGCTTAAAACGAGGTCACTCCGACACTTTACATCTCGTGTTCGCGTGTAGTATGTTTACGGGAAAGAGGAATGCGGCCCCACACCTGTACGTACACTCGGCAAGGTGTGACAAGTGCTTTTTTTTCTTCTCTGCACGTCTCAAACGCTTCTCTTTTTACACAACCCCTTCTTGGCCGTGTCTACTCGGCCACCGCTGTGCTGTTTCTGAGCTTACGCTTCTGGAAAATCGCCTTTGCAATGGCAGCAACGGCGACGATTCACGGCCAAGTCAACGGGAAAACCGGTGATTCAACGGAGCGTCTTTGGGGGTAGGTCAGACGGGGCTCCCTTGCTCTCTGCTTTTGTAAATAGACTTGTCGTGTTCGCAAGGGACCGAAAGTAGCTTGGGGGGCGAGACGTGCAAAAACCTGATATTTTTACCCCTTTATACGGACTCTCGACATCAAATTCCGATGTCGATTTGGGTGAAATTGTATCGTACAAAATTACTGGGAAAAAACGCAATTGAACATCAAACGATTATCTTATTAATTTTTCATACATTCGCTATTCGTGCATATACTAAAAGCTCGGTGTGTTTACCTTAAATTTTTTTTTTTTTTTATTTTCAAGATTGTGTTATAAACTAAAAAATAAGTATATCAAACGGGGAAAAAACTTTTTTAATTTAATATATCGCTGCCATCATCCAACCTTTACTTGGAATACAAAAACTCTGTGCATTAGCCGAAAAAGAAAAATTCCTGCATCTATTACAGCTGATGGTGGAATCTCTCAAGAATTTTCGCAAATCTACTGATCTTGATATATTATATTATTCACTTGAGACTTGAACAACTAATATCTTGCAGATACTCTCTATTTTACACTAATCAATTATTTCAACTTTTCTCTTGCATTGTAACTTAAACCTTACCAAAACCATGATTAACTATGATGAAAATTTATGTATTTTACCATGTACAAGTATCTTACAAATCAAAGCCTCGATTAATATCAAACTTAAAACTATTGGATGACACATACCCTTATAGACATAAGTCACTGGTGATAATAGGTTTTAATGAATAAACAAATCACAAGCCTTCGTGACTATGAAGTACTAAACGATATCTAGACAGGATCTTGCCATATAAATTTCTTATTTCGTATTTCTCAAGTGTGGTAAATTTCTGATTGCAGTACGACATAAGACCACAGCTTGCTCTTCCAAGGGGATTCAAAAATGTGTTGAGATGTGCACACCACTCGAGCAATTGGCTGATTGTTCTGTATTGTATGAGGGTTCTGTTGATCTGTTACATCACTTGATCAACCAACAACGCAGAGAAAATTGCAATTGCCGACAAGTGTAGTTTTTTTTTTTATTTTCACTATGAGTTGATTAATTATTAAACATGAGATAATAAAATAAACGATTTCAACATTCACACTCTTTTCTTGTATCAGAATAGACTGAAACCTGAGAATTTTCTATTTTTTTTTTAAATAAAAGATCACACTAACGTGTTATTTTAGCTGTAATTAAGGTTACAGTGTGAGTTGTGTATGATTAATTATTTTTATCGACATGACTAAATCTGTAGGTGATGGTTGTAAGTCTCTGCAGAGTTTTGGGCCAATGAATTAAAGTCACGTGAACAAAGAATAGCTGACGTTGACATTTGTACAGCAAAATTTGTTATGTTTCACGATGTTTCTTTGAGAAAACACCAAAGAAGAACAGACAGTTCACCATAAGCTCTCGCAAATCCAAGGAATTTTACAACACTGAGTAGATGTAAAAAAAAAAAGGCGACTCCAATCTCAATATACGAGAAATCCAATTGGCACGAAATGTAGATCGATAAATAAAAGCAAAACACACCGAAACGAGCACGTGTGCACACACGGCGTACAGTTGGATGAAAGGCACTGCCTCGTGTGCTCAAGGAAAAAGAAAAAAAAGGACATACTTCGGCCATCCTGCTCCTACATTCCTATTTTTTAAGCTTTAACGAACGTTGCAAGTACGATTTCGTACTTGTGTGTATATATTATATCCTCGTGCGTTGCACTTTCCAGCGCCTGACAAAGCAATCGCGAAGAATCAACGGGAAAAACAAAATAGACACAAAGGAAAACAGGCAGCTCTGTGTGTTCTGTGTGCGATCCTTTTTTTTTTTTTTTTTTTTTTTTTCAACCCCTTGTTCTCTATCTAAACACGCGTAAGTATACACAGGCCGTAGAAAGCTACGGGCGAGCACACAAGGCTCGTAGTCGGAGAAAAAAAGAAACATAATATTGTAAATGGCTCGAAAAATCCCTTACAAAAGCGGGGCGAGCTTGGAATTTTCTATCCGGGAGCAGCAACAAGCGAGTCGAGGGGTGATATGAATATCGGAAAGTTGCTGCGCCAAAGGGATTCCGCAGGTTCGGCAGTGGCTACTACACGAGAAGACGAAGAAGGAAGCAGAGTCTTGTGTATATATTCGCTGTTGATTATTTTTTATGCTCTCCCAGGGGCAGACTGTGCCTCGTAAAAAAAAAAAAAAAAAAAAAAAAAANAAAAAAAAAAAAAAAAAAAAAAAAAAAAAAAAAAAAAAAAAAAAAAAAAAAAAAAAAACGAGAACGAAGAAGTAGCCAGCAACTCGGTGAAATCGCCGAGGAGCCGATAAACTTGGCTTCAAACAAACAAAAAGCGGCAAACCTCTTTCTTCCTCCTCGACGTCCTTGGTATAAAGGATTGAAGCTACCCGTAGCGTAACTGTACGTATGTATACTTACATGCGCTGGCTCTCGTTTCTGATCCGATAGTCGATACAGATGAAGTTTACCGCTTGGAAAAGCACACGTCTGTATCCCTATGCCATCGGTGCTCCATCCCTTTTTTCCCCATTGGCTCTCCGTGCTCGTGTAGTGACTGGATGATTGAAAATCCTTTGATGAATCAGCGAGCCTCGTGTTATCTTTCATACGTGTACGTATATATACATCCACACGTGCTTCCAGCCCTTTTTCATATACGCGGATATATTGCACACTCCAAGTGCCTGTTTTCACCTCCCCCCCTTTACTGGCTCTACAATTTTCGTTTCGTTCTTCAACGGTCATGGGTGAAAAAAACCAAAAATCCGCCCAAGAAGAGAAAAGCAAAAAGCTACTCATCCATTACGCGCCAGACGGAAAATCTCGCACATCAGTACCCACGCCGAGACCACACCGAGAGAAGTCAGAAACGCACGGAGGATTCCCGAAATACCGGAAATGCCGAGGCTACGCATCGCACCCACGATCGTCATTTGCTTACATACTACTGCGACCTCGCGTTTATCGCGCAGTGGTCGGAAGACAATGGAACGCGTAGCATACCGCTTGACGCTTAAAACGAGGTCACTCCGACACTTTACATCTCGTGTTCGCGTGTAGTATGTTTACGGGAAAGAGGAATGCGGCCCCACACCTGTACGTACACTCGGCAAGGTGTGACAAGTGCTTTTTTTTCTTCTCTGCACGTCTCAAACGCTTCTCTTTTTACACAACCCCTTCTTGGCCGTGTCTACTCGGCCACCGCTGTGCTGTTTCTGAGCTTACGCTTCTGGAAAATCGCCTTTGCAATGGCAGCAACGGCGACGATTCACGGCCAAGTCAACGGGAAAACCGGTGATTCAACGGAGCGTCTTTGGGGGTAGGTCAGACGGGGCTCCCTTGCTCTCTGCTTTTGTAAATAGACTTGTCGTGTTCGCAAGGGACCGAAAGTAGCTTGGGGGGCGAGACGTGCAAAAACCTGATATTTTTACCCCTTTATACGGACTCTCGACATCAAATTCCGATGTCGATTTGGGTGAAATTGTATCGTACAAAATTACTGGGAAAAAACGCAATTGAACATCAAACGATTATCTTATTAATTTTTCATACATTCGCTATTCGTGCATATACTAAAAGCTCGGTGTGTTTACCTTAAATTTTTTTTTTTTTTTTTTTTTCCTTCTCATCTATTTTTCACATTTAGCTGTCCGTATACTATAAATCGGAGAGCTAAAATATCGATGCGTGGACTAAAGCGCAACCGCCGAAATACAAACCCCACAACTAACGAAATCCCGCGGTGGCGCACGCACGAGCTCCCTGTATACCAGCCACCACAGAGTGCGCGCAGCTTCAGCACTGTCAATAGTTAAAGCTGCGGACACAGGAAAATTAGGTGCACTTACGTAATGTATGTACAGTCACGGGAGGGGGGGGTACAACCCTCCTGCTCCTCTCCCCCGTCTGGTGGGCTTGTCGTTAGTTAATTTAATTAAATGAGCCACCCAAAGGCAGGTCGACTCGGTGTTCGTTCCCCAGGAAAGCGGAGGGAGGTACAGCGCACGTAAGCTTTCGAGAGCCGCGGGCGAGTGCATCGGCGACCATCCATCCCTCGGTGCTCTCCCCCCCGCGGCGCTATTAATCGAGGCTGCACGGAGGCACAACAATAATAATAATTATCACAGTCCCCCGCACGCTCGCAACAACATTAGCGAAACAACATGACGATGCTGCGTGCGGGTGACCGTGTTATGTATGCGCGCGTACAGGTGAGGCTTTTTTCGCGAAAAGACGATTCTCCGCGCGCATATTGCACGGTATATGGGGTGTAACAATGCACGTGGAGACCGTACGGGCGGCCAAAACGAGATAGCGGGTGAACAGGGCGGAGGCACGAGGTACAATGGAGCTTCATTAATCTACCGGTAATCGTTGTCGAATCGTCGGAGTATATAGTCAAAGGTACGATGACGCGCAATAAGAGGACTGTGGCGTATATACTCGGGAATTGCCGCACAGGCTTGGCACGGTTGAGTTGATGGGCGCTCGGGGGATTCGTTGCTATAAGCTCCACGTTTATATGCTGACACGTAATCTTATTTCCAAACGGATCTTGTCTGTTAATAGAAAGTGTTTGTTGGATAGATACAGAATTGAGCGATACGTTGATACGGTTTATAGTAACGAAGTAATTGGTAAGTGAAAATCAGGAAGACATTGATAATATTCAAGTGATACCGTATACCCTTGGGAGTTCTCACTTGCGAGGGTCACGAGGAAGCGAGATTATTATGAAAATGAGCATTGAAAAATTCATTGGTTGGAGAGGAGCGCAAGTTGGCGCAAGCTGGCATTAAATAGAGTCGACAATGGAGGGACGAGAAAAACAATAGCTACACGCGGAGGCGAATTTGACGCCAGGTGATTCGTACATGTATCGGAAACCGGGTATTAAATTAAAAGCCGATATCACGGAAGTGCTGGAAAAATGATATTCCAATAACTGTACTCGATTTCCATTTCTCCCTTTTCCCATCACGACTCGAGAATTGAATTCGCCGTTGGCTTTTTCAAATTCAGCTATACGCGCACGTACAGGGTCAAAATTCATAGGCATAAATGTTGAGGAAAAAAAAAAAAAAAGTATTTGCTGGTAACTATTGTTTTTGACAATTACTAGCTCGGTTACCCATCGACGACAGCAAACATTCACATTAACCCAAATGACCAAGACGAGAGTAAGTATACTTTGCAAGCCCTCGCGCTTCTGTTGAAAACAAAGCGCGTCTGACTAAACGCGGAGCTCTATCACTCAACCTGTCGCTTCTCCTGAAAAACATTCCGATCCAAGCGCGATGATTGCCAAAAAGCGCACAACCTACTGGTCCCGTTTTAGCAAGTAACAAGTGAAACAAGCAGCCAACGAAGGAAAAAAGGACGCTATTGAAGGAAAAAGAAAAAAAAAATCGAAAAAACCACGAACTGAATACAGAGAGAAAACAAAAGGCAGAGAGAGAAAAAGAAGCTGAAAATAAGAGACCCAATTTGCTGGGAAGTATTTTACTTAAGTTTTCCGTTGGAAAAAGGAAAAAAAAAAAAGTCACGAGCATATATACACACATGAGGCATAAGAGCGAAGTCCTTGTTACAGTAGATATACAGCAGCTGCGGTGGTGCACTTACTTTTGATCTTACACCCCCGACCCATACACGTACGCGGCTAAGGTCGAAAGAAGCAAGTACACGGGTGAGTGTATACGGATATCGCTGCAGAGGAAAGAAATTAGACCATGTTGAATGGTTGATGGGCTTTCTCGAAGGTCTCGCTCCGTTATCCACCGGGACCGGGTTGAGGAATACCCAGGCTCTCTCGCCGGCTCTGAACCAACCGTTTTACGGCTCAATGCCTTTTACGAGCGCATCTGCAGATATTCCCACTCGCTTTCCCAACGCGCCCACTACACGTACAGCCGCTATTTCGCTTCCTCATGTACGCGCATTAATACATGTGTGAGCTTTTTACTTTTTCTTTCTTTTTTTTTTTTTTTTTTTTTTTTTTTTTTTTTTTTTTTTTTTTTTCCCCCTTTTTCTTTTCTCGCGTCACTTGTTCGTATACGCCATGGCTCTCCTATCCTCCCAGGTACGTGCTGCTTTATTCTTAACGTGGTAGATGGCTTGCTTTTCCCTCTTATACCTGTATAGGGTTGGAAACGGCAGCTTGGGCCTTCAATTTATATCAAACGTGTCGATACTACGATTTGCCTATTTGTACCATTCCGTAAAACGTTTACGATTACATGGATGCAAATCATATGGAATTCATAATATTGCATGTGCCTAAACAATGTCCAGGGTGTTTTTTTATTCAAGTGGATGGAAAATTGTTTGAACTCGGGGATTGTACATTTCGGAGTGAGAATTAGTTTGGTTATTGCTAAGGGGCAACGTGCGAATAAGCACCTCCTACGCATACGTGAAAACGCGCGCTCACTAAGCGCGTTTATGTCTGTCAGGTCTGAAATTAAACGTCCCGAAGCGCATAATTACTCATCGTGACGTGCTTTTCGGGATATGGCGGTGAAAACACGCCCGCAGAGTCGCGTCAACGGTGGCGGAAGCCGTAAGCCCGAGACGCGCGTAAATTAACGATATACCCGTATCGTGGCTGACCCCGTCTTTTTGCCCAATTCCTTTTTGGATTTACAGTGCCGGCAGAAGCTGGGCAAATTATATTATTCGTCCCTGGGAGTGGTGGGGTCTTAATTGCTCCGGTGCGCGCGAAATTTAACGCGGGAGGGAAACCAAGGCGGGAAAAGAAGAGAGAGAAGGATACGTTCGAAAACAATTTGTTTTCATCGAGATAATGGAATTGCCCGCCAACCGGGCGAGGAAAACGATGAATTCGTAAGGTCCGAGTGGCTCTCTTGCGCTATGCAGCTCGTCCTCGTCGTCCTTCGAGTGGGCCTCTGTTTTTCATTCGTGAGCCGATGCAAATCTGCGAAATTGGAAGCTCGCACCGTTACATCTTTCCGTTGTTTTACTGTGGCTGTAATCTCAACTTTTTTGTATCGCGTGTCCCGCTCCTGTCAAAGATAACCATGAAAATTTGCGCGAGGCAATAAAAACTTGGGACTCGCTTTCTCTTTTTACCACTTTTTTTCTAGATCCAATTTCACCAGCGTTGGAGCAGGACAAAAAGATTTAAAATCAATGTGTCATGTTCTCAATTGAAACGGACAAATAATTTTTTACGGTAAAATCCTCAACGATGTTCCTGATCGATCAACAAACTGTCCCACCACTACGACATAGATCGAAAATGCGTTCCATTATTGGTAATGTGCTGTTAGCAGGAGCAAAAAGGCAGTAAAAAAAGGTATTGATGAGCAAAATAAATAGAATGCCCCAGTAATGGGAGTACACCGTCGAACCACAGTAAGACCAAAAATGGGTTAAGAAGAAGTCAATGCTCTCTAAAAATTAATGCTTATTTTCCTATTTGATTCTGATAAAAGCCCTTGGATTCCGAAAAAATTTCGACGTGCGCTGTACAGTAAGAGCTTTACATCGCTGCTGATGGAGAAGATGTGTGAATAGATCGTTAGTGGATCCAGTTTTAATTTTAAGTCCATGACCAAGAATTAAAATAAAAAATTAACGTATAATTACGCAGGAAGGTACAAACGATATACTCTTTAGGCACGCGATTACACGTACATTTATTTTGATCTATAATCTGATCAACTAAAAATTGGGTCATTGTGTGTTCAGAGAGAGTCTTGTTTTTACTTTACTCCGTGACGTTTGTGTTAATTTATCATCACCACAAAAGAGTTGATAATTGAGTTGGAATTTAATATCAAGCAGCAATGTAAAAGCGCGCAAGGAAAGCTCGTCTCTCGCTGGTGGCGTTTTTTTAAACCCAATGGAAGGAGACGAAGCGTTTCTTCGACACACCCGAAAGAGAAATGAACCAACGAATTCGAGCTCCTTCTCACTACGACGAGCATCTCGAGCGGATGTTACACTCGGTGCAGTAGCCAAGCGAGTTGGGGCTTGACCACCACTGCACGCACACCTACACGAGGGCTGCGGTACAGCGTTAGCCCTCGTTAATGGATATTGCCGCTGCGCCTCGCCCCCTCCTCTTCTGCCGTAACTACACCGCACGACGACGGGACTCCCTTTTGCCGCGGCGTTTCGGATAAATTAGAAAAGAGGCTGCAAGAAGCCCCTCGACGGGCTGGAGGCGGCGAATCCTGGCCTTTTCATCATTTTTATCTCGCGTTTTCTCTCCGAGCTGGCTACCACACCCCCTATCTTTCCCGAATTACCATTCCGCGCCTCCTCTCGCTCGGTTTTGCATGACAAACGGCCATCGCGCAAAAAAAAAAGAGCCACCACGGCTACAGTTGCTTTAATTTTTAAAGAGCCGCGTTGGAAGAGGAAGCCCCGGGCGCGGCGAGCAAAGAAGCTTGGAGCGAGGAGGAGAAAGAGACAGAGAGAGTCAATGGATTTTCCGTCCGCGGGTAATTGCGGCATCAACATTTATGGGGGCGGGGGCGTCGATTTATGCGTTTGGAAGATGAGGAGCGAAACAGACGGGCTTGGGAAACTTCATTTCGTTTCGATTCGATTGAGGTGTTGTACAGAGGAGCCCGGGTTGATTGTGGTTATTCGGAAGGGCTGGGGGTTTCTCGACATCGATGGTGCATTTTAAATGTCCAGTGATTTATCTCGTGGCAATAGGTGTTGAATGTTGCTGAACGCCAATGGTATCGGGGAAAACGAACATTGTGGTTTTTTTAAAGTGAAGCTCGAGTTAAAACGGTGATTTGATAATGGCTAATAACAAAATTTTCACTACACGTTTAAACTTTCATTTTTATGTAGTCCAAATATTTTACTGATTGAATATTAATTTGGATTATTATTTTCACGCTTCAAAAGTTTTTGTAATTGGTACATCGTTTTGGACGTTGGATCGACTATTGCAGCAACGGATGGGATTGGAGAATAGGATTTGCATACTGCGATTCGGAATCTGATTCACTTACAAAAGGAGCATTTTCATTGAATTCCATATCGAGTGGAGGGACATGGATATTCAATCAATGCATAAAATTCCATGTATGAGCTAACTATGAGCTGCTACTGTAATAATCATGTAGTAAAAAACAATCTGAATATTTTTTGGGTTAATTAAAACTGAGTATAAACATTTTTCAGAAGTTTTTATTGATACTATTTGAGGGTACGTAGACAACAGTTTGGATATATATAAGTAGAGAAAAAGTGATACATGTGTTTTTTGGGTCACCAATCATTTTCTGACACAAACAAAAGATCCATTTAGCCGCACTAAAGCATAAGTTTTTTTTTTATATATTGTAGCACTTTACGTCCAACTTTGTTTACAGGCACTTCTATGGGCACTTACGACTTTGGAAATGGAAGGATGAGGGATGGGATGGGGTAGGGGCAAAATCGATGTATTTGCTTGAGTCCTTCCAGATATGTCTACATATAAACACTTTTGTACGCCTAAACTACTGTTAAAAAAGTTTTTCAAAATGTATACTACTGTCTTTCACTTATTAATCAAGTCAAGAAAGCAAGCTCGTATCGATCGAAAATCTTCGCATTTTCCTGAATCCCAGGAGACCAACTTCTGTACGCGCAGCCCAGTCAGACAGGATCGACATAAGAAACGACAAAAAAAAAAGGTTACGCAATAAAGACAGAAAAAAAAAAAGTAAAAAAGAGCGGGGCAATTGTACGTGGCCCATAGAAATTCAAATTTCCCCCACAGATAAGTCACGTGTACACTTTTTAGCCGAACTAGCTCCAACCTCGTTAGCCTCCTCAAACGACGACTCCACGCGGGCCTGGCGAAAAGAAAGAAAAGAAAAAAAGAAAAAGCTCGCAGGAATGGCGAGCACAGAGAGGGAGAGTCAGAGGGAGCTGGATGAGGACAAGACAGGGAAGGGGGTGGGGGGGGGGCGAATAAATTGCCCGATGAAATTTGCATATTAGCGCGTATATACTCGAGTAAGAAGCGGCCTCGAGCCACCCCCAACCGAAAACTCATCGCCTCCGGTACACTCGTCCGCCCCTTTCGTGTCCGTGAGTGCAGGGGAGAGAAAGGCATCGGTGGAATTCTCGTGCTCTTTTCTCGCTTCCTGTTCGTTCGGGAGGGCCGCGGGCCTTGGCTTCCCTCTGACCACGTCAGAACGACTGCTCGTCGTCGTCGTCCGAAAAACGAGGAAAGACCAGACGCGGGATTCCCATGTATGTGCTCGAAATTCGATTGACGACTCAGCGAAAGCCCGGACTCGTTTTCACCAGAGGCGCGGTTTCCTTTCTTTTCCTTCCTTTCCGCGCGTGCTCGTCGATTTCCTTATACGCGGCTGCTTTCGATCGCTTTCGCGGCGCGTGCCGCACTCCACTATTTTCCTTTAGCCTTCTTCTCTGTGGGGGTGGCTTCCCTCTGGCACTTTTTTTTTTTTTACCTTATCAAAACACACGAGAAATATGTCGATTGTCGCGGATGGCGTTGATTGCGATTGGACCGTCGGCGTTTTTGCAAGCTCGCCTTTTTTCGATCTTGCTAATCCAGAGAAGGGAGAAGATGTTTGCTGGTGGGTTTTTTTTTTTTTTTTTTTGCAAGACGGAGAAAAGAGGGGGCGTTTCTTTTATGATCGAGGAGATGCGCTGTGTGACATGCACATGCATACTACAAATCTAAGTAGTTGATTGAAGTTTGACCAAATCAATATATTATCAACAAAATAAATATGTAAATAAATTTATTCTTTCAAATACCAAAAACGGACTCCAGTCTTTTTTTGAAAAAAATAGCCGTTTGTTAAATGATTGTCAAGAAATAAAATTACCTGATCGCGTCCCACTCGTAAAGTTTTATCATGTGATACCCATGTGTGAAAGGGGTTGGAAAAGTCAACCCTGCGTATCGACTACCTAAGTGAATTTATAATAAGGTCACACGGCTTGCACTCTAATCCCCAGAACCTTTCGTCTGGTATCCATGTCAAGAAGGTTGTAAGAGAAAAGTTGATCCGTCACTTGGTAATTTATTATTAAATATTTACTTACTTTATTATTTATTATTAAATAAAGCATTCAGCATTGCCTTCGGAGCGAGAGGCATGTGAAAAATCTTAACACGATGGCTGAACTTTGGCAAATCAACGTGATTAAAAATAAATTCATCAACCAAAACGAGAAAACTTTAAATTAGTTTCATTCAAAGCCATAATTTTATTTTAACCGAGTACCTCGTCCGGGTGTTCGTTAAACTTGCCTTGATGAAGATTTCAACGATACGACCGAGTAGAGTACTGCAAATAAGTACACAAAATTGAAGTGAAAGCTCCCAACTTGTACGGAAAAATCTCCCTCCCCGATCCCAAGATGCGGTAACTCCTTTGATAAAACGCCGAATAATCCAACGAGATTAAAAATTTTAGCGCGCCAGAAATTAAAATCCGTACACCATGGGAGCAAATAAGAAATCCAATGAAATTCGATCTCAAAACTTGCGCTCGTGTGCACCGATCGCACCACTCGGAACAGCGCAGCCAATGCATACCCAAGCGACCGTGCGCGGGTTATCACGAAAGTTCCCTCGGCATCCACCACCTGACCCACCCCAAAGACGCGTCCTGCCCTTTTTGGCATTCTGGACATCCCGAGAGAGGAAGCCCGGGATTAGTACCGACCTCGCTATCCCCTCCTACAGAGGCAGACTGGTACATGACGTGCAAAGGAAAAGGGGGCAAATGAACCGAGAGAACGAATTCCATTTTTGCAAGTCTGTTTTATTGCGTCGAAAGAAAGGAGGCGCCAACGATTACTTAGGATCGACAAGTATAATCGAAAGACTGCGCGTACAGGATACACTACGCTGAATAGGGTAAACACATTACGTTGTGATGGATCGTCCCGATAGATTTTGGAGCACTTGGATGTTTTTTGTTTACTGCAAGGATGAAAAAAAAAAAATTGGCCATTTTCGCGTGTACGTCACGCTAGCCAAGTGTACACAAACGCGCACGCGCGCGTGATTATCAAAGGCCATTGAGTCAGGTCGGGGATTATGTACCAGCACATGCAAAACTTTGCAATTGGTTCACTGAATTTAATCACGTTCTCTTGGAGGATACAACGATTCCTATGGGCGGTCTTGAGCGTGTGCTCGTATCCCGTATTAGCGGGTGGAAGTTAGATTGCCGCAGAGAACGAAATTCCCCACTGTGGACGAAGTTTTCGTGTTGAGATTCGTTTCGGGGATTATTCTTTCGCCACGTTCCGTTTCATCGATAGTTGATGACGTGGCTTCGATAGAAAGTAAAATTTGAGTTGAAAAAAATAAATACATTCGTGTTACATCGATTGAACAATGCCGTGAAACACATCGTTCAACATTGCCAAGACACCCGAGAAGCGTTTATCGAGATTGCACGCGTGCTCACAGGGTTGCCGTCTCGTAGGTATAACGTGTTAACGCGCTACGTGTGTTTTTCGTGGTAAATCAACTAGCTGTTGACAATGTATAGTAAATTTTTAAAAGATGCAGTTAACATTTTTTGTACAATTACTATTAATACAAAACCTTTTGATGTAATTTAAAAACTACAGGAAATATTTTAAAGTAGCCACAAAAATGTTTAATCGCAACTTTTTAACTTTTTAATTTGACACTTCATTTCCACGTGTGGTCGAAAGAGGTATAAATCTCTGTCAAAAACAATGATTTGTATCATACATTTTGGTCTCAGATATAATCTTTACGATCCAAATAACAAAAAAATGATTGAAAAAATAATTTAAAAAGTAGTTTTCTTTTTCTTGCAGTAGTGAGCAAGTAATATCCTACAGTCAATTCAAACAGGACAATCACAAAAGATCCTTATACATTTGTATTTGAATGATAAATATTAAAATCACAAACTCCTTTAATACCACGTGGCACCACAAATCATGTTAACATTTCACTACAAGCTAAAACGCGAATCAATTTTTCATCAACATAGTGGATTGATTTTTTATCTTTTCCGATACGTACGTCCCACCTGAAAAGGTCTGATATGGTTTCGAAATTCTGGGCTTCACGTGACAACGCGCCACCAGCGATTCCCCTCTCGCAGCTCGCGCCAAATTTGATTGCGGGTGTCACGTTGCTGTAATCATCAAATCAAGAAAATGACCCGATCTTTGGACTGCTTGTTTCGTGAAATCAAACAGGGACCTGTAATTTCTATTCCGGTACTCACGCGAAACTCCACCCCTGATGTACATCTCTAATTACCGTCAATGGACGCGATATTTTGTTTCACTCGTTCAGCCAAAAGGTTTCAAAGAAGATTTAAAATTAACAAAAATTAGAAATTACAAATATAATGTGAAACTTGCAAGCCAAAGCACTATTCAAACCACTATTCCGATGATATTTCCGTAAAATGTACCAAACCAGGATCGAAACAATGTCGAGAGCACCTCATTAACATGCAAATTTTTCTCCATACCTATGTAACCCAATTTTAAATCCGTATATATATTTTCCGTGCTCTCGAGAAGCAAAAAAGGTTCTAGTGCGTCATTGACATTGTTCTTTGATTTTCGAAACTCGGGTAAATTTTTTTTTCGAAAAGCGGATTTCCACGAAAGTTCATAGGTAAGATAATACGTGTGCACCCCCCCAAGTAGCAGCGCTCGAAATAATTTTCCTATATATACATGCTTGGGTAAGGGCGACCCCGCGGTCAATATCCTTTATTACGAAGTGGTCTTTCGAGTGCTCTTTGGATCCCTTTTTTTCTCTCGCATCCAGCCCCCCGTCCCCCGTCCCTCGCCTACTTCGTTCCGCGAAGAAGAGAAAAGAACGGAAGAGTATCGGTCAACAAGCTCGAGACTCTTGAGTAGCCAATAAGCCTCGCGGCTTCGGCGATTATTCGCAATAACCTCGGTCGCTGCAGTGCTAGATGACGACGGTATACCTACGTATAGGACAAAAAAAAAAGGGAGACAGCTAGGGGGATTCTTTTTATAATATTCTCCCGTGAGGGGGACTTGTGGACGAGGACTTGCGGACAAACAGGACCTTAAATTTTAAATTGCGCTCTCGGGCGCTTGCAATATATAAGGATTGTGCTTTTAAGCGCCTTTTTTACTTTGCTGCTGCATCTTTGCTTTCTTCCGCTGTGGAGCGAATTTTAATTTGGTCAATCGATTTATCAACCAATTGAGTTTTACAACATCATCATTTATTATTAGTATACACCATAACAAGGCAAGGGACGAACATAACGTGGTCAGAGAACTCTTGAATGACAGTAGTATTTTTATGATATTCTTAGAACTATACAAAATATTGGAAAGTATAAAATGGAAAGTTTCTAGAAAAAAATTCATAATAGAATTTTGTTATTGTCGTAAGTTGAACTCAAAGTCGTCTTTGTCGGCGTACCTGTACATTAGTGCCTTTTTCGCATTGCTCATCACAAGAAAACGCTCAATATAACATCACTGTATGAAATCAGGTACACTTATTTTGTTTAGTTAAAGAAGTTGATCCAATAAGTAATTTTAAACATATTAAAGAACACCAAATTCCATAAGTGCTGAGCTCATAGCTCTATGTAACAAAATGTAAGGATGGCTAAATGTTTTTCGGTTATACAATAAACTGAACCCAGATTTCTATGTATTAAGTCAATTATGTATTGACAGTCTTACAATACATGAACACATCCATACTCAAGAGAAGCCTTTCGTGTTGCCAACATGTTTTAAAACATATAGTCGAAAGAATATACTTCAATAGTGCTCAAACTTTTTGTCATATTTTATCATCATTATCACCATTGCAACTTGTGTCCACTGACCTTGGGTCGGAACATCAGTCTTGAAAGTCACATCTCCTTCGACCCATGTTGTTACCTCAACACGCACAATATTTATATTCGATGTAAGTGTTAATCAAAAATAGCACTATTCGTTGATTAACTCGTAAAGGCCCTACAAAAAATTTTATGGGATATTCGTGAATGCTGAACGAATTTGATGCAATTCGAACGGACAAGCTAAGGACAATAGCAAATGCACAACGCTCGCGATAAGTATATTGGGTGTAAAACTGCAAGCAGATTACTTGATTCATCGTATGATTATGTTAAAAAATTTTAATTCATCAAATTGAAAAAAATTTTTGTTGGTAACTAAATACGTCTATATTAAAAACTTTTACAATGTTTTTTGATAACTACAAATATACTGCTACAATAAACGTTAAAAATCATTTTCAAACAATTATGTCCACAACGGCCATTACCACAATTATTCCAACGCATTTACAGCCACATGGAAAAAGAAACGTAAGATTCCATACATCATCTGCCGAATGACTTTTTCCCCCGTCTCCACCCCACACGGCCATTTATCTTCCTCCAAGTATATACAGCGCACATGTGGCAGCAGCGGAAGAAAGAAGCAGGTTCATCTTGCGAAACAGCGGGAAGTGCCAATTCGTCATAAAACAGGAACCGAGCGAGCGCGACCTCAAACGAAGGCCGGGGAGGGGGGGGGGGCGATTTTATTTTACGATTTTTACGCCACCGGGCTAAGATTGAATCGCTCCTCGGGGACGTTACCGCCACCACTGTCGTCGTCTTTCCTGGGGGGTCGTCACTCCCGAGACACGGAAGCACTTCTTTCCTCCTGTTCCAGCGCGCCCCTGACGAACCTGCAGGGGATGAAGAGGAGTGCACCTATACGACACCGGCGAGCAAAGAAAACGAAAAGCACCAAAGGGGGTGGGGACGAAATCTCTCGCCACGGGTTAATGCATAAGTCACACGTGTGCACGAGATGGGGCCCTACCTCCCTCCTCCTTCTACTACTCGTTTTTTTTTTTTTTTTTTTTTTTTTTTTAATAACAAACACGTGTATTATATTGTAATTAATGAAGAAGATGAGAACGAAAGGAAAAACTTTTTTTTTTTTTTTTTTTTTTTTTTTGCTCTACCTCTCGTTGTTTCCCGCAGGTATGGGTTGTTTTTGTTGTTTTTACCTTGGTGCATCGTTATTCGCTTGTAGGTGCAGTACACACGCTTTTATATGATAATAAAAGTTTGAAATTCTTATCCAATGTTTTAAATCGAAAGTGAAAATCATCAGATCTTATACATATATTCTGGGCCAGACGCGCTATTGGGGACTCTGTCAGGATTATCGGTGTCTCACAAAGCCACATGGTTTTTAGACGTCATTACCGTCGATTAAGTTGGGTTTACGTCACATTGCGTCGACTTTTCGACATATTGTACATCGTGATTCAGGCCCCTTGAAGCGACTATACAAGCGGGGTTATTGCCAGGCGATAGCGCTCGAGAAACCTGACAACCAAAAATCGACAAAGATCAACTGGAGAATCTCTTATCGTTTCTATCAATCAAATACACATGGACGGAAGATAAAGTTTGAAACACGTTGAAGCTTTCAAGGATACGCTCGTATTGCGTCCTTTTGTAGTAGTACTTGAGGCTCTGTGATCCTCGACGACTGGGTAAAGGTGTACAAAAAAAAAAAACTCGGTTCCGGTCACCTCATTCATTTCCTTTCCCACAAAGTATTCCACTCGGTAAGGCTGCAAGCCATAAGAATTCAATACGCCGATGATGCTCTTTTGCGCGAAACGCACGAGAAAAATCATAGACCGCGAATTTTAATTTTCCAAGTATAAGAAGGGGCCAGGTTTCATCTCGAGAGAGTGATAACTCGGGACTTGTGCTCCAGTTGAAAAAAGCAATCTCGAAATAAACGAAATCAGGGAAAGCCCAGGCGATGATGGTGGCGAGGGACGGTCGGTCGGAAGACGACGAGGCCGAGGAAGGAAGAAAGCCCCTGTATATATATATAATATACAAGTATATATGTAGGAGGGGAAAAAAAGCCGGCAACGTTTTAATTTAAAAAGTGTACATTCTCAATTACTATCATCTCTCGAAAAGCGAAGCGAAAAAAGAGCGAAAGGCGGAACGAAGGAGGAGGAGGAGGAGGAGGAAGAACGGCCGGGTAGGTAGCATCCCATCAAAACGGAGCATTATGCGCGCAAAAACCGCACCGAGAGCACTCAAGACGCGCTCCCTCGTTCTCTTTCGCGAGTCAACTAAAAAGCGCAAAGGAAAGAAGTAGTGGGTACCTATATGTAGAGGAGAAGGAGGAGGAGGAGAGGAGTGTGTATAGGTGTACCCTTGTGTGTACATAAAGAGAGCGGTAGCAGCGGTAACGCTGCTGGAGCCCACACACAGCGCCCGAGGGGAGTCCAGGGGGAGGCCGGAGGACACAAAAATGTAGATGGACGGGGGAGGGAGGGGGGAGAAGGCGAAGACACGCGAGTTCGCTCAAGGGGAGAGATTGAAAAAATAAAAAGCGCGAGAAAGCAGGGGCCGTGGCCACGATTTCTGTGTCCTTATGACGAGGAAAGAGAGGAACGAAAATTAATGGAGGACTCCGCGGAGGCCAGCAGGACGACGCCCGAGAATCGGAAGTAATCACGAGAAGTGGGGGAAACATATGTATCTCTTTCTCTCTCGTGTCCGCGAGCGAGCGAAAAATACACTCCAACTCACATATACAGGTGCGTATACAATGGTATAGCATGTAATATATATGTATGGAAGCGAACGAGGAGACTAGGAGTTCCAGAACGGGAGGAAAGACAAAACCGAGCTATGTTACCGAAAAGGGGAGGAAGGAGGCCGCCAATTCCGAAGGAGTAGGTGTATACGTATATGTATATATTGTGTATGGAGCGAGAAAGAGGAGGCTGTGTGTGAATGTGTATAGTCACGAAGGAGAGCGAAAAAAAGCAATTGCAAAAGCATGTACACGTGTATGAGTGTACGTATAACTGCAAGAGAGAGGGAGAAAGAAGTCCGCGAAAGAGCAGGAACCGAGTCGAGAGAGAGAGAGAGAGAGATCGCAAGAGCAAGAGTATCGCGCGCCAAGCGACTGACGAAGCACTTAGCAATATTAGTAAAGCCCATATTATAAAGACCGCGAGGACCGGCCAGTGTATAGATTATATGCCCATAGTATATTTATAGAGGGAAAAAAGAGAGAGAGAGAGAGAGAAAAAAAAAAGGACCTCGTATATATACCGCCGGGCGTGCATATGATCCAGCCACTGGTTTACAATATTTCTGATTTTTTTTTTTTTTTTTCTCTTTATTTTCAAGTGCCCGTCCCACCGGCCGAGTTCATTCATGTCGGGGCAATTTTTTTCTCAAGAATGGGTATATATGTATATACAACACAAGGCTCCCTGTCGTCGCTCGTCCCTTTCCTCCTTCATCTTTCTCCCTCCATCGGCGTGCGAGAAGATAATCCCGTTCGTCGACCGGGACGAGGCTGTCGAGTGGTCGTGAGAGCGTTTTTCCACGGCTCCGAGCGAGCGTGCTTTATTTGCTCCCAAATGACACGGGCAAGTGCAGGGACGGAGTTTGTTTTTCTCTCGTATATTGCCGAGGCTTGTAAAGCTGAAAGGCGGAATTGACACGTTTATGCGGGGGGCTTGGGGTTGGATGATATGCGCGTCATCCAAAACACATTTTTCGCTTTGCGGGCGCAGGTATAACATAGAAAGGGGGAATGGTGTGTTTTTGCTTGGCTCTAGCTGTAAAGTAGCACGTTGGTGGTGGTCATCGTTTTCAGATTTTTCGAGTGCGCGGCTTATTCGCTTCGGAGTAACATACGGCCGAATAACTGACTCGGCTGGCCGTTTATTAGCAAGGCCACGCGATCTGCGATACTTAGGCTCATTGCCTCCCCCCCCCCCACTCACGAAATTGTTATGACACTGAACGTGCGAATTTTCGTCAGCCTGGGATTTCTGATTAATCTTTGCTTTCGCTAATTGTGAAGTAACCTTTGTATTGGTCAAAAACAAAGACTTTTTGGAAATATATTTTATATAGCGGTGTCTCTCTCTTTCTCTCTTTGTGAATTTGTGCAGGTGAGAAATCGTGCATGCAATCAATGATATCTCAGGACTCCCTATTTGTTTGAGCCCTGTAATAGCAGTTGAAAAACGAAAAAAAATTAATTTCTAAAATTTTTTTGTTTAATGTAGTTGTTTCCATGTAATTTATTTTATATAATTAAGTGGTATTTTTATTAAAATACATGCTAATGTCACGTTCGTCTAGAAAATTGTAGATTTTTTTTCAAATTTTTCCTAATTTTTAGATCAACATATCATTCGTACATAAATACTTCACTTTTCGATCTTACATATTATCAGTTCATCGTTGAAAGTCCATGTTTTTAAAAGTTTTCCGGATTTTTATAAAATAGATATAAATTTTTGAAAATGAAATAAAAAAATGGTGAATTTGTATATATTTATTTCAAGAAAAATTCAAACTTTGTTTTATTATAATTTCATTACAGTTAATATTTGTTAGTTACAAAGAGTAAAATATGTTTGAATCAAATAAGGAATAAATTAATATCTGACAATAGTATACATTAAAATTGCAATGATTATTATTTATACTAGACCATGGATCATAACATTTTTTACGACCCTTAATTCTGGTAAATAACTGTCTTAAATTTAAAATTACATTCTTCTTTCAACAAAATAACAACTTTTTTTGAGGAAAACTTTTCATTTTTATCTTGCTAGTATCTGAAATACTTCGAAAAGCTTTTTTTATTGTTGAATAGTTTGAATCAGTTTCTAATGATAAAAAATAAGATAAAAAACTTTTTTTTCAAATCCATGAATCGAAAAGGGTATAATATGTCTTAATAAATCATTTACCAGATACCCTAACTGTTAAAATTATACTTTATACTGACTTAATAAATCATTTACCAGATAATTATTAAAATTATACTCCATCACTGTAGAATCATTAATTCTGTTGTATCTACAGATTTCTGGAATTCTTGACATTATATCAAACATTTTATTTCTTGTCTGCAGTAATGCAACTTCTACACCACATGTTCATCCAACTGAATATAGTACTTGTTTCTAATATAAAATAGTTCCAAATGTTATGTAGGAGGGGAAAAAAAGCCGGCAACGTTTTAATTTAAAAAGTGTACATTCTCAATTACTATCATCTCTCGAAAAGCGAAGCGAAAAAAGAGCGAAAGGCGGAACGAAGGAGGAGGAGGAGGAGGAGGAAGAACGGCCGGGTAGGTAGCATCCCATCAAAACGGAGCATTATGCGCGCAAAAACCGCACCGAGAGCACTCAAGACGCGCTCCCTCGTTCTCTTTCGCGAGTCAACTAAAAAGCGCAAAGGAAAGAAGTAGTGGGTACCTATATGTAGAGGAGAAGGAGGAGGAGGAGAGGAGTGTGTATAGGTGTACCCTTGTGTGTACATAAAGAGAGCGGTAGCAGCGGTAACGCTGCTGGAGCCCACACACAGCGCCCGAGGGGAGTCCAGGGGGAGGCCGGAGGACACAAAAATGTAGATGGACGGGGGAGGGAGGGGGGAGAAGGCGAAGACACGCGAGTTCGCTCAAGGGGAGAGATTGAAAAAATAAAAAGCGCGAGAAAGCAGGGGCCGTGGCCACGATTTCTGTGTCCTTATGACGAGGAAAGAGAGGAACGAAAATTAATGGAGGACTCCGCGGAGGCCAGCAGGACGACGCCCGAGAATCGGAAGTAATCACGAGAAGTGGGGGAAACATATGTATCTCTTTCTCTCTCGTGTCCGCGAGCNTACTGATAACTCAAACTATTTGTAAGATGTATTTATGCAATATTGAATGTAATAACCGTAAAAATTATTTATGTAAAATTATTACATGGAAACTATTTTAAAAAAAATTTAATTAACTATTATCTTGAAAATTAACACAATACAAGACAATACCAAGATTACTCTTGACTCTTGTAAAGCTCTAGTTTTTCGTAGTCTATATAAATTGTGAGAATCTTGGTTAATATTAAAAATTGACAATAACGAGTTTTCATTTATTTATTATTGCTACTTTGAGACTACAAATGTATTTTGATGTTTTTGGCGATGTACAAATAAATAAATATTTGTTTTATTTAATTTTTTAGTTATTCATTTCTTTACCATTATTTATTTTTTTTTTTTTTTCAATGCATACAACAGATATTAATATTCATGATTGAAAAAAGTGTGATCAGCAAGTGATATTGATATTACTGGCTATTGTAACATAAAAAATGAAACACAACATATACATGTAGAAGAAAAATTTTTTAATCTTCATTAATATTAAAAACAAAAATCATCATTACAAAGACACGCATTAGTATATTTCGGTCTTGAACATTGGTACAAAAATATTTGAAAAATAATATGTAATTTAAGGGATACATTCGTAGAGCCCTAGAAAAAAAAAAAAAAAAAAAAAAAAAAGGAAAAAAACGAAACAGTATTTTGAAGGAAAGAAAAAAACCATCATCATCTCTTAACATCTTATTTTAACGAACGAGCAAATCGCCACCACCGCGCTCACAGTTTAAAAATGAGGAAGAAGAATAAGAACAAGGAGAAGAAGGAAGAGAAGAAGAAGAAGAATCTATCCACAATACTAATGGATTTGCTCTCACAAAAGCGGCGAGTTTTAATTCTCCGTTCAGACCATTAATCTCGAAAACAGACAGCGCGATGCGCAGCGATGCGGCTATATACACATATATACATAATATACCCACACCGGGGGCCAGCGCGGACCGAAAGGAGCGGGGGGCCCCTAAGGAATTCGAAGTTCGGCAACACTGGTTTGGGTCAGTCCTGCGCGTCTCCCCTCTCTCGCCAACCCATAGGTCCCCTTCTCTCCCTTGCACCTCCCCTCGCACGGCAGTAGGCATTGGGGCATTAAGCGGGTAGTCACGCTTGCGCCGCGAGACTGACAATATCGATCTGCCTGTGTCAAAGGACGGGATTAATAAACAGCGTAATATACAACAAAAGAAAGGCCCAAGCGCTACAGGAGGGGGTGTAACTGCTTATCGGTTCGCGAATGAGCGATAAAAAGAAAAAAAAAAAAAAAAAAATTGATATGATTCGGCGTGACGGGTGAGGCGCGAGTGTGGGATGTGTACCTGTTGGGACTGCTGGTATCATCGCGCAGAAGGACGGAGCACATTATAGGAGGGAGCGACACAGGCATCCGAGAGTTACCGAAGAGCGAGAAACTGCAGGCAACCTGCGTGAGTATAATATACCGGTACTCCCCCCGTCTCTCTTTTGCGCTCTTTCTCCTTCTTCTTCGGCTTTATATATGTATACCTTCTTCAGTGGCAGTTAGCATGAATACATTGCGTCTCCCCCTTTTTTTTTTTTTTTTTTTTTTCAACTCTGGCTCTCTGCGAGATTATACAGCGTTCTCGTTGCCGAGCAGCACTGCGAACGTTGGTTAAATCTCGTTCGTGAAATTTTATCGATCGATTGAACATTTTGCTCTGGTCTTGCGTACCGTGATACGTATATGCATGTGTCTGGCAAGAATATATAGGTACAGGTAGAAATTAAAAAAAAAAGTGAGGTATTTAAACATGTGATGCTGTGGGTGTGCGGGAGTCGCGGTGAATTCAAACGCTTTCGAAATCGATCGGTATAGGTATGGAGCGAAATTTATTTGCAACAATATATCATGCAAATATGTGTGCTACACTGGTACATGCACAGAAAAAAATATACTTAGTTGAAAATAGTCGGATAGTTACTTATGCCATTTCGATGGTTGAAGCAGTTATTGGTTAAATAAACTATTTTTTTGTTACAATGTAGAAAAAAGTTATGGCAGCATAATTATTTTAAAAAATGTATACAATATACTTTAACTGTTTCAATCATTCAAAAAAAAAAAAAAATTAAATAAATAATTTAAGGAATCTATTGATAAAATTTGTATGAATGACAATCGCATTCAGAGTAACATACCTATCAAAATTTCAGGCACCTTAGCTTTACTGTTTTTGAGAAATCACTTATTTATTCAACACGAACTCGTAAATATGGAAGAGAGAGTGTTTTGAAGATTGCATAAAAAAAAAGATTATCTTATAAAAGTACATGTAAACTAAAAATAATTAATTTTTTATAGGCGGTAGGTATCATTTTAATGTTACTTTGAATACTATTGTTAGTTTATAAAAATTTATCAAAGGAATTCTCATATTTATTATTTTTTTGATACAACCCCTTTAAGAGCCAAAAAGAAAAAGAGAACAACAATATTTTGTTACCAAACGTCAAAACATTGTAACCATTCAAAAACAAATTTATAAAATGCAATAACAACTTTACGTGTTATTCAAAAAAAAAAAAAAAAAAAAAAAAAAAAAAAAAAAAAAAAAAAAAAAAAAAAAA
>NW_019379511.1:1505145-1693700 GCF_000648655.2 Copidosoma floridanum | reverse complement strand
AAAAAAAAAAAAAAAAATTGTTTAGCAACGCATAAAATCATGAATTCACCACCATATGACAGAAAAGAAGATTACAAGTCTTTTACGGAAATCAGATCGTAATTGTCAATATAATACTCAAGCTGTCATTAACATAATAAACTAGTATGGTGACTATCATATTTTTTTTGTGAAACCATAAATCACAGTTGTTTTAACCAAAAAAAAAGAATGTTGTAGCAAAAAAAAATTTTGTTTGGGTTAGCTGTATATTTTTCTCGTGCACAACTTTACACCAACTATATGCACACTTGATTATTTATTTTCCAAAAAAAAGGTAAAATCCGATAATTTTAAGCTCTTGCAATTGATATATTTTTCATCCACAAAGTCAATTGAAAATTTTTAATTCCTTTACAGGTAGCGAAGAAAGTTTGAAAGATGTCGACGTCGAGCGTGTAAACGTGTGATCCAGAAAAAAAAAAAAGCCGAAGGAACAACCAAACAAAAATGGTGATATCCTGGTACTCGCGAGTCCTCGCGCACTACCCGTGCATCGTGCTCATAATTGTTTTCGTATTCTCGATGACGTGTCTCATCGTGCCATTGACCACGAAAAAATTTCCAGACTTTTCTGATCCGCAGCTCGGGTTCGAGGCGCGAGGAACTCCACTAGCGCAGCGGCTAACGGCGTGGAAAAATTTAATAGAGTCGTCGAGTCCCAGGGGACACCTCGTCGACAACCCTCTCGAGTACTACTATTACCTGCAGGACGTTCATCAGCAAAGGGAAAACTTGGCCAACGAAGTCAACGAAACACTGCCCGGCAGGAACAAACACAAGAAGCACAAGAAGAAGCACCGCAAGTACAAGCACAAGAACAAAAACGCCGTAAACAAGCACAGAATCGACAAAAAACGGGTTCGCAATGAATCGTCGGATTTGAGGATTAAAAGCCATCGCACGCGCGACGACGGGGATGAAGACGACGACTACAACGAATATCGCAGATCAGTGAAGCGATACTCGAACTACGCCGATGGATTTTTTTGCAACGACCCGAGCTCCGCCTACGCCAGGGTGGTCGTCACGTCCAAGAGTAAGAAGAAAACGAATTTGTGGTCCTTGGAAGGAGTCAGAGCTCAGTGCCACATCGACTCCGCCCTGAGGGCCAATCCGCTCTTTCCTTCGATCTGCCAGCGGCAACTGCAGTACCAACACAAGTGCTGTCGAAGCTGGTCTCCGGCAAACTACATAGCTCTTTTGTCGAACCGGACCTCCTGTTCCATGGTCACCAAAGAGGATTTGGCCAGCGTCGAGAGCATTTTGAAGGAGTGCTTCTACTTTTATCAAAAACTCGAGTTGACCCCCGATTGCTCCGAAGATCTGAAATGCCAGCGCAAAGTGCCCGAGCTTTGCTACGCCAACAACAACAACGCAGTCTACCATCTTCTCCATTACCTCGTGGACGTAGATTTTCTCGCCAACAACGGCAACTCCACCGAATCGCCCTTGTCCTCCGTCATGATTATACTGCCCACGGCCGCGAGCTCTTCCAGTTTCGACTACTACAAAGACATAAACCTCGACGAGTTGACGTTTGACGATTACTACGTGCCAGCCGTACAATTTGGCTTGAAGAGCACACTCTTCGATCGACAGCTCGTTATGGATTGTGTTTTGCTGTTGTTTGGGTTCAGCATAGTGACGGTCTGCATTTGGTTTTACACCGGATCACTTTTGATCACGATGACCACGATAATAGCCATTATATTTAGTTTAGGTATTTCATACGCAATTTACACTCTAGTCCTAGACATTAATTACTTTCCTTTCATGAACCTGTTGACCATCGTCGTGGCGCTTGGCATCGGGTCCGACGACACGTTCATATTTTGTAAAATATGGGAGTGCAACAAGCGCCAGAAATCCCTGACCGTCAACAACAACTTGAACCGGCTCGTCCACGAGACCATCAAACACGCCATACCCTCGATATTTGTCACCACGTTGACAACGACTATAGCGTTTCTGGCGTCAATAATCAGCAACGTCACCGCCATCAATTGCTTCAGTCTGTTCTCAGGGATCACCGTCATCGCCAATTTCTTCTTGATGGTGACTTGGTTGCCAGCCAGTGTGATAGTTGCCGAGCGCTTCGGCGCCAATTTCATGTCATCGGAGAACTTTGTGGCGCAAAAGATAATCCGACCGCTGTGGTCCCTCGTCGACAAAGCCGAGCACTTGTTCACCAATTGTCTCATAAAAACCGTGCTTTCGCTCAAGTGGTTTTGGTTCTCGTTCCTCCTGAGCGTCGCGATCGGAAGTTGCCTGATCGTCTTCCACTATCCCGGCCTCCGACTGCCGGACACCCCGGATTTCCAACTCTTCACCAGCTCGCATCCCTTCGAGCAATACGACCTGTTCTACGTGAAACGCTTCCACTTCGAAAAGACCGAGCACGGGGATGGCAGCGAGGTTCTGCCCCTGCGCTTCGTCTGGGGAGTTCTGCCCATAGACAACGGCAACTACCTCAACCCCGAGTCCAAAGGAACCTTGGTCATGGACGAGAGCTTCAACGTGAGCGATCGCAACTCCCAGGTCTGGCTGGAGAACTTTTGCAAGGACCTGCGGACGCAGCCCTTCTACCGGAGCACCCTGGGACCGCTTCTGCCCAACTGCTTCATCGAGTCCCTCCAGCCGTGGATGGAGCGCCCCTGCGAGGACCCGGTCGACTCCAACGTCAATTACCTGCCCTGCTGTCGGAACAGCACCTTCCCGTACGAGCCGCAGATCCTCGAGTTGTGCGCCGCCGAGGCCGTCGCCGAGATCCACCGGACGCCCTCGCACCTCTGGAACTTCAAGGCCTCGCGGAGCTCACCGACGGTGGGTCTCAAGTTTCGCAAGCAGAACACCACCGGGCTCAACGAGACCCTCGATGGCAACGACACGCTTACGACGATGATAACGAAAGCCGTGCCGGAGATCAAGGCCGTGATCGTCGAGTACGACAGCAACTTCACGTTCTCCCTGTCGTACGCCGAGATGAACGGCTTCTACGAGGAGGTCGAGACGTGGTTCCAGGAGCAGCTATCCAAGGCCCCCGCTGGCATGAAGAACGGCTGGTTCGTCAGTTACCTGGAATTCTACGAGTTGCAGAGGGCCCTGCACCAAGGGACCATATGGGCGATCATCGTCTCGGTGGCGCTGACCCTGTTCGTGCTGGCCCTCGTGACCTTGAACCTCCTCGTGAGCCTGTACGCGATACTGGCGGTCGGGGCGGCCATAATTGTCACGGTGGCGACCCTCATCCTGATGGGTTGGAAGCTCAACATCCTTGAGAGCATAGCCGTGTCGACCGCGATCGGGCTAGCGGTGGATTTCAGTTTGCACTACGGGGTGAGTTACCGCTCGAGCACCGGGGACAATCGGATCGACCGGATCAAGGCCACCTTGGAGCAAATGGCGGGTCCGACGATCATGGCTGCTCTGACGACCGGGGCAGCGGGGGCGTTCATGTTGCCCTCGCAGGTCCTGGCTTACATACAGATCGGCCTCTTCCTCATCATCATCATGGTGATCAGTTGGATCTACGCCACGTTCTTCCTGGGCTCGATTCTGGCCATCGCTGGACCCTCGTCGCGGTTTGCCCAGTTTCACTACTCGAATTTCCGGCGGACCGTTTTCAAGTCGAACAGAAGGAAGGTCGCCGACCCGGACGAGGTTGAGAGTCACAGGTCCATAAGGATGGTCGAGAAGCCGTCGAGTCGGTCCGAGGAGCCGTGAGGGGGAGGTTTACGTTCGAAAGTGTAAATAGACGAATGACTTTTTCGGTGGGAACATTATTGCATTGCGATGGACGTAGAGTAGTAATTACTAAACTATTGATATTATATTTTGTAACTTTGGAGCTTTTTTTTTTTTTTTACATGTACGAGTAAATTATAAGTTGAATTTATATTATTAGCTTCGTTGAATGTACTGTGTAGGAGGAGAAGAAGAAGAGTGTACGAATTGTGATATCTATGTGTACTTAAAGAGTCTTTGATTTAGTTTATTTTTATTTTGAAATGAAAATTGTACGAAAAGGTGTTTTGTAAGAAAAAAAAAATTTTTTTTTTTTTCGTAAAAAAATAAACAAAAATAAACAAAAACAAAAAAAAAAACAATTGTGTATATATTTAATTGAATAAGTATAAAAAATGTGATGGGAAGAATATTAAAATAAGCGTACTTGGGATTTTTTTTTTTTTTTTTATTGCGTATGACTGACGAGACAATGAGATGAGTATTGTGATATGATGACAGTCATTGCTTTTGTAACTGCGAACTTTCGGTGGTTGATTAACTGTGTACAAATGTGCAAAGCGACCTAATGTAAATTATATTATATGCGTAGCTTACACGAATAAAAACCACTATAATTTGAAAAAAATGTTTCAGTTAACTCGATTATTCTTCATGTATTATCTCTTCCATTGTATTTTATTTTTATTTCCAATTATGAAGCATGACGTGTTATACAAATAAAAAAAAAATTGATAAAAAAAAAAATTCCATGTCATTGTTCATACCTACATCAAAGTTTAATCACTAATGCATATCCCTTCGCACCAATGGTAGAAAGTACCAAGAGGTACCGAATCACACTATACGACAACCGAGGCAATCACTCACCAAGCTAGAATAGTCTCAAAGTCACCCACACGATCCAGAAAAAAAAGAGCATCAAGTAAACATTGCGAAGAAAATTGAAAGCAAGCCCCGGAAGGGTCGAGCGCGAATCCCCGCGCAGTTTTTGGTACAAGTACAGCTCGAGCTCATGCCATTGAATATCGCGATCGTCGAAAGCTCTGGTGAAAGAGCGGCAACACGAGGGGAGAGGAAGGGTTGAATTAAACTATACACACGCACCCTCCCACACACGAGAACACGGGGATGAAGAACAATATACACCAACTAAAACTGAAAGCCCCCCTCGTATTATACATGATACACTCGAACTATATATATATANGCGCAGCCGTCACCTTTGCCGTACCAACCGACCGATCGATAAAAATTTTACAGTATATCCCAACTGGGGATCCGACAGCCTGACGTGCTTCCCCCCTACTAGGGCATCATTCCTCCTTTACTGTCTGGTGCTCTATAGTAAACATTAACCATTGTTCAAACGACAAATATGCATCTTTACTACCAAATGACATCTAATCATTTGTCACCGAAAAATAAATATCTCAATAAGTTCCCTTTGAGCTGCTGATGCCATAATATTTACAGCATTGACTCGCGTTGAGGAAGGGTCGGTGTAATTTTTTCATTTTTACCTCGTTGAATGAGATTACGTATCAACTAATGTCAAAAATTTATCGAGACCCTTACTTGCAATATGGTTAGATTTTTAACCAAATAATGTCCACATTTTTAGTCTCGAGCTTCCTGCGCGAACCAACGATAGGGATGGTTTTTTATAAAAAGAAAATACGTAAAAAGCACTAACAAATTTTGTAAACCCTAATTCACCAGTGTTTAGACTTCGTAAAATGTAAGAGTCCTGCCGATGAATATATATATATGTATGTGTGTTTTTTTTATCCATCATCCTCTCGTCCAAAGGTGCATGGAAAAACGCCTAATGCGCGTGAAATTCACCGTTATTACTTCTCCGTATACCTACAGGTGACGCCGGGTGACGCGGCTTCAAAGATTTTTGCTCGCTGTCAAATTGACGCAATCGTATACCTACACGGTGCACTTAAAACACAACTGGGATTGCTTTTACATATACACCCACGTGCTCCGTTCGTACCCTGGCTATCGCTGTCAGCGAGGCGCGCACGAAAGCTTTTTAGCAGTTGCAGCAGCATCAAGATCGCAATCCGTTCTCTATTGGGCGATTGAATTCCTGCTATCATTTATCGGAAGCATCCAACTGTTATAATTGTGTACGTGACACTGACGACCACTGTTGCGCTGATATATATATATATATATATATATATATATGGTGTAATGAAACGAGTTTTGAGTTTAATGTTATTGCAAGGCACGACTGATCGACAAAAGGATAGCCACACGTTAATCATACACATTTCTATAGTTTGAAACGAATTTTGAAACTAAAGAATTGAGGGTGGCCTGAGTTGCATCCCGGAGTGTGTGTTTCCAGGAAAAATATTACGCTGGAAAAGCCAGGCGTCAACAAAATACAATTATGGGTAGGTGTTCGACATCGTCTCATCGCTTTTTTTTGAGACTAAGAAAGATAAAAAAAAAAAAAAATGAAAAATATCACCGTGGCTAGAGTTTTTATCTGCTGTGGCAAGGTGCAGCTCCTCCCAAACGAGTTAGCATACATTGCAGCAATGTTCTATACTTAGCGATTTTTCGGGTGCTTTTTTGCAATTTTTTTTTTTCCACACAGCTAACACCGATCGCCTTGTCTATCCCGATACAATTGCCAGATAAACGGATTAAGCCTGTCATTTCTTTCGCTCGAGTCTTTTCCGGCAGAAACGTGAGTCGATTCGCCAATACCGGCACTTACTCCGCTGCCGATGTTCCTGCGATACTATCTTCGAATCAACAAAATTCTGCATCCGATGGAAGGTCCATCCATGTAGATCTTGCAATCAGTCACGCCCTGAAAATGTATGTGGCTACTTCTCAGAATGCTTAAAAATGTTTAACTCGTGCATATGGTAATTAGTTATGAAAATTACAAAAAAACTTGTGACACTATGAAAGTGCAGTTTCAAAAAAAATTTTTTTCATCCTATAGTTAAGAATGATTGTTATTCAACGGGTGCAACCTTGTCCTCCCGGTTCGTTGAGGTTTCATGGACGCTATTTTTTTGAAAAAAAAATTTCTTGAAATTTTTCGGTTCGTAGTTGTCATGGTTTTGGCTTTCTCAGATTCGAGTGTTTAAGAAGAGTTACCTCTCTTTGGTTAATATTTTTCTGCAAACTCTACAACATCTTTTTGGTTTTTTAACAGAATCACTGCGGTATATCAGTATCTGAAAATTTTAATCCCAGATTTAAAAAGCCATCAACTGCATAACGTTAACTGTGATATACATAAATTTTAGTGTGTTCTTTTGTTTTTTCATTTCTTGTCAAAACTGTCTAAAAATTTATTTTTGCGTCGTTATTTTTAAAAAATTTTTCTCAAATGTTTTTTTAATACAAGTTTTAGTCTTAATTAATTATGTTCATTGTTATACACAGGTATACATACAAAAAATAAAATACATCAGCACTAGATTTAAATATAGCAAATTTTTGTTCAATAATTTTTTACGAGCTACCAGAAAAACTAAAAATAAAAAAATTCATTCTTGCACAGATTGAATTTCCAAACAATTAACGACTATTCAACAAATTGTGGGTGCTTGGACGAATAATCAATTATTACTTATCTCCTGCAGCAGAAGAATGGAACTTTAACGAAGGTATAACTATGTCGAGCTGCACCTCTTTTCAATTGGATTTTTCAATTATTACATAGCAAACAACAGTCAATGAGCTTGTAGAGGAAAGCAGAATTTATTTAAAATAGCCGCTACATTTCCGACACTGTACGCTCGAAAACTATAGTATAGAGAGTCGGACCATGTTATTGTTTAACGGTGTGGCGCGACAAACGTCAATTATTAATTTAAAATGTAAGTTTTAATTCTCTTGTCATAATCTTCGTAAAAAATCAGTCAAGCCTTAAATGAGGAAAAAAAATATTGATGGAATAAAAAAATTTGCAAATACAAGCGCACCTATTCCCAAAGCAACGCATCGAGAGTGTAATGGGATTTTATGGGTCCCCAAATGATTTTCCCAATAAATTAGCCGGGTCTAATTTAAACGACCCACATTTCTAGCATCGAGAAATGATCAACCAAGCGTTAACTTTTCCCGCGCCCCAAATCACACTGCGTTTCACAATTTCCCATCAAGATGATTAAAAACCCATCAGCACTTCACACTCGGTTGAACAGATCTTGGAAGCGGCGAGACTGTTTATGAATTTTACTGGGTGACGACAACATTTTTTCACGCCTTTGATTGTCATGTAATCATAAAAAAGGTACCGATTCACCAAAATCGATTTCAATGTTTCAGGAATCACGAAAATTTCCAAAAATACAAGATACAAAAGCCCATGGCAATCCAGTACCAGGTCAATTTTCCATACATCCCTCACTTAAAAGCTGCACGCACAATACCCCCACTCACCTTTTGAAGCGAGCAATACTCACCCGTGAAACTTGCTACAATTAGCGGCTAGACGGGGTCGGTGAAAAAAAAAAAAAAAAAAAGAAATGGGTCCAAGGACCTATTCGCCGTCACATCGAAACATGAACTCATTAAAAAAAAGAAATGATCACAAGCTGCTCAAGTGCGTAAAAGCTTTTTTTTTCGAGTATCACGTCTCAGGAGTGCACACCAGCTGGCCCTGTTATACGCCTGAGCGCGAAAAATGAAACTTTAGGACCGTCGAGTATCTTTAGCACTTTGTCGCGCCCTTTGCCTTTGTAACTATGGTCGCACCGCACACCTCGTTATTACGCTTTCACCCCTTGCAGTCTGCCAGTTATATATGTAATGATACGCAGTCTTTCCGTGCATATACCATCTCCAGCCGCAAATTTCTATTAGGCAATCGCTGGGAACGGGTTTAGTTGCAGTGCTCCGTGCTTTCGATTTCCTTCTGGATTTCGTCTTTTGTCCATAGGACGCGCTCTTCTTGCTTCGGCAGTGAAGAATTTGCTCGCTCGAGTACTTACCCCAAGTACACAGTATATGTCATACTTTGGGTATGGTACAAATGGGATATTTTTTTGGGCCCTTGCACCTTTAGCAAACTAGAAATTTCATGGGTAGTTTATTTGAAATTGTTGTCGATGCACGATTTTGCAAAAGGTTTGCTCATAAGAAATTACCAGGTACTCATGATGTATCAGTTGATACTTCAGTTTCACTTTCTTGGTACGAGTATACATTTCTAAAGCTTGTTCAAATTTTTTCAAGTGTATACCATACAATTACCAAAAACCTTCTTTTTTAGTCCATTTTCCTTTAGTTGTCTCTTTTAGACTGATTACTTTACGTACATATTTCAGCGTTATTCAAGATTTCTGTAACACAAATTTTGCGATGTACATTTTATACAAGTTAACTGTTTATTAAAACTATAAAGTTAAAGGGCTGTGCTTCCATGAGTTAATGGTAAAAGGTCTAAAGTATAGTAATTTTGTAAATACAGTCGATTTTATAAGCCATATATAATAAGTAGAATGTTTATGATTTTGGAGGTCAGTTTCTAGATAAAAGATGAATTGTAAACTTGCCGCAAACAGCATAAAAAATATGAACTTTTTATTGTCTATCTATAAAATTAGTTGCGGCTGGTTTATAACCAGTTACATGACTCTACTGTAAATAGTAATAATTATTTGGATCAGCGCCATCTAGCGGTCTTTATTTTTTGGCCAAAAGTGGCTCCCAAAATTCTCAATCAGAGCAATCAGGATTAGAGCCATTTAGTCAATTATAAACCAGCCGCAACTTATGATAAAGCTATAAAATAAAAAAATAACAATACATGTGTTTTTGGCGGCAAGTTAAAAATCTAATTTTTACCAAAAAATTGACCTCCTATGTATTTATACTTTTGAAGATAAATTTTCCAATAAAAGATAAATTGTTTACTTGCCGCCAAAAACACATGTATCGTTTTTTTTTTATTTTAATAGCTACAATATTAGTTGCGGCTGGTTTATAATTGATTAAAAGGCTCTACGCGCTTAAGCTCAGGTTCAAAAGTTTAGGGCCACTTTTTAGTTCAGAAATCCGCAACGCTAGATGGCGCTAATTCAAAAATTATTACTATGTACTTACAGTAGAGCCATTTAATTAATTATAAACCAGCCGCAACTAATTTAGAGGATAAACAATAAATAGTTGACATTTATTCTGCTGTTTGCGGCAAGTTTACTATTTTTTACCTAAAATAGACCTCCACAACCATAAATACTCTACTTATCTTATATGGCTTATAAAAATTGTATAAAAGTGATAAGAAATTTTTTTTGTCAATTTTTTAATTATTTTTGTAAAACATTTATTTATTGTGTCATGGTTGTATAATTCAAAGTTTTGACAATAAAAATTATTTACTAGAGTGATTAGAGCAAATGACACCAGGCGCCCCTCGGTCACGGCGTGATTACCGACTGGCGGACACATTTAAGTAACTTCCGTTGGTATGGTAGATTTACACCCTATTACTACGTAAGCAACGCACGGTTGATAATGCAGCGCACATCACTTGCCTAGTAAGCGTGCAAAGTCAGTAAGTAAGGAAACTTCTGTTGCGGTATAGAAAGGGCGCAGTCAAGCCAAAAGCGGCCCCGAAGAACTCAAAGCTCGCGTATATTCAGTCTGCTCAGTGCTCGAAGAGCGACGACAAGTTCCAAAGTAGTTTCCTTTGTTTTGTGTGCTAGTTTTTACTAGTTGGGTTCGAGTAGAAGGACAAGAAGTAACTAAAGAGGATCAAAACACGAATAAAGCCAACCCAACAGAAGTCGCAAGGAAATACAAAAAAAAAAAAAACCTTTACTCGCATTATTGTCGGGGGCAGTCTATGCACAGGAAGCGCATGTCCTCCTGTATCAACTCGTGTGTCCCGTCGTTCGTGTCTTCGGCCCGGGTTATCAGTATGCCGTGCAACAGAAGCTCCTGAGTGGCCGTGCGTGAAGTGTAGGGTCGCACTGCCCTGTTTATCAGGACCAAAGAGAGCTTTGCCCCCCCCCCCCCCGATAATTGCTAGTGCGGCAAGAGGAGGAGTGAGGGAGGCTGTTCGCCGCACGGAGGAGGCTGCAGCAGCGGCGAGTCCAACGATTTTCTCTGGGTGAGTTTTTTTAAGTCCACCTCGATGTAATGTGCATGGACCTCTGCGCGGGTACGCGTCCTGAACGTCCTCACCGCAGATAGCTCTCCTAACCTATTTTTCCGTCCGCCCACCCGCCGCCGCGTATCTTCCCTCGACCGTATCCTTTCGCTCCGAACCCCCTCTTAACGACACCCTGCCCGTGCCCGCTCTCTCCCTCTCTCTCTCTCTAACGGACTCGATTTTTAATGAGTTCGAAGCCAACGGAAAAGGGCTTGCTATTTGCCATCGGTTTTTGCTTTTCCTAGAAATCCATCCACCCTTTCACCCCTCTTTGTAGAGACGCGAGGGGCGCGGTGTAAAAGTTGCGAGAGAGTCGAGCTCGAGGAGAAGATTCGTGTGTCTGTATATCCGCGGCGCCGCGAGCGCTCTCTCGGCAGCGTGACGTTGAAGCTATAGGGGTGTGTCGGTCTCGCGCGCACACACCGTCGCCGTCGTCTCCTCGAAGTAGTGTATAATATATATATATATACATAAAGTGTTCGACTCCGGCAAGTGTATTTCGGAGCAAAAGTCGTTGATGTTGGTCAACAGTGAGAGGAGTGCCCAGCAGCGAGACAGCCGGGTCCTCCGCAGCGTCCTTTTTTTAAATATTTTTTCTTTCATTCGACCCTAGGACCGCAAGAGAGACCACGGATTTTGTTGCGTGCGTTCCTAGAACCAACGGCGGTTTCCTTGAATTCAGGTTAGAACGAGGGTACTATGCGATTTGCGCGTGGTGCTCAGTGTGTGGGTGTTGGGAATTAAAAAAAAAAAAAAAGACGATAACAATAAGACTAGTGCCGGGAGGTTAGGGCGCGCGTTGCCACAGCGATTGATTACGCTTTGCTGGTGTTGTGTTCGCCGGGCCGGGTTCCCGGCGTCCGTGTGTTCTCTCTGCTGACTTTCCTTTTTCCTCTTCTCTCTCTCTCGACGTTGCTCTTCGTCGACACACTGTTTGCCTCTCTTCCTCCCTCTCTCTCTCCAAAGCGGCTTTCGCGCGAGTGAGTGATATCTTTGTCTCGTGGGATATATACACTCGCCGCCATTTTCTCGATTCGAAGACAGAACCCATCGGAAAGAGAAAAGTATCCGGATACCTTGTGCGCGCATTTCGACCTCCATGGGGTTGTAAACTTTATTTTGACTTTTTGGTTTAAGCCTACGTGTTTTGGTTTCACCTGTCGCTTCCGCGGGAGCCGGGGTAAGGGTATAGTAGTGTCCCAATACTTCTGTACACCACTTGTCTATAAGTTTACCTGCCGGTCTTTACCCTTCAGTTTTTCAATTCATCCATGAGTTCAGTGTACTGACTTTAACATTTTATGACATTAATTCGAACTACTAATTATTTTTTATCTAAGAGTTTTATTTGCTATGCTACTTTTGTTCAAAAAACCAATATCTCAAAGCAAAACAGTATTTTTTCTTATGTAAATTATAGGTAGCTAGTTCATTTAAATGGAATGATTGAGCTGTCGCGTTGAATCAATATTTGTGCAATACAACTTTATTTTCATCAAGTTTGTCCATTAATTCTGCTTGAATTTGGTGCAGCGAATAAAAAGTTTTTCGACCGCTTATCAAATGTTTTCACTGACAAATGGCATGATAATTTTATCATTATTGTTTTGATAATTTACTCTAATACCTCGCGGTTTACTCAGCATATAATATCAGTTTTGACAATGTGATGAGTCATCAGTTGATAAAAAAATGATTGGGAAAGTATGAAAAAATCAATTTCCGTTGTTTTTTACAAGTGTACGTTGTTTGTTCAGCCTACACTAGGAATCAACGTTACAATCATTTTATTTTGAAAAGTCGAGTCTTTGATGCAACTAATCAACCTTAACCATCTCAACGCAACGGTGCACACAAAAACACGGATGAATTACGAAATTTTCCAGCGGCAATGGAGAGCGAAACGCATAGAAAAAAATAAAGCAAGCGGGGACAGAGGCTAAAACGATCGGAGCGTAAAGTTTCGCGTCTCGGTGCGATAATCAAAGCCTCGAAAAAGCCGCTTGCTGGCTATCGCTTGAGAGAAAACACGAAGCCATCGCGAGAGAGAGAGAAAATATAAAGAAACAGCTCAAGCATCAGAAAGTCGCAGAGGCTGCAGTGCAGAAGTAAAAAAACCGGCGCGAGCGACCTGCTGCTCGCGATTGGCTCGTTCGCTCGCTCGTTTCATTTGTTCATGTCACAGGTATACAGGTATACGAAACACATCGTGTACACAGTGGTAGTATGCCACCAATAGCAACTGCATGGATGTGCAATACGACTTTCCGTCTTTCTCTGTGTTGTATAAACTTGCACCACGACGATAGCGATATATAAAGAGGCGATGTACTTGTATATTATATGTGTGCAGACACGGACCAGGAGTTGAACTTGAAGTCGCTCACGGTGTATAGGTACAAAAAAGGGTGTCGAGTGAGTGCCTCAGGACTGCAAGCACGCAGTGTGTACATGTATATATGTATATGCGGTACCTACCGTTTTCGCCCCTTGCTTTTTTTCGTCGTGCTCGCGGGGGCTCCAAGTATTTTTTTTTTTTTTTTCTTTTATTTTTTCGCTTCCCACACGCGCACGTCGTTGTTGTTCGTTGAGACAAAAGGAAACGAAACTCTTCATATACCATAGCCTAGCGCTTGATGAGAGGGTAGTTTTTTTCGTTACCGTATTACGTGAGCAAAGAAGAGCATAGTAGAAACAAGGAGAGCAATAAAAGAGGGGCTTGCGCGCAGAGGGAACCGTTTCACTCGTACTTTTCCGTAGGGGGATGCTCGTTGCGTTGGGAGTAACTACCAACATGGGGAGTGAAAGTTATACTGTGCGTGTGCACATTGTGTGTAAGTATACGTGTATGTATGTATGGACTCTCGCGCCCCTTTGTTACTGTATATTGTATTCCCCACGATTCGGGACTAAGGCGCACGTGACTGTGCCGGGTTTGAATGTGACCTTGAGAATTTCACGTTGTCACCGTTGCCGTGTGCTGTGTACGATGTACCTAGGCAAAATTTTCAATGATGCCAATATCCGTGCATATTCCTTGCAATTTTATATTGCTCCCAATGAATCTGTTGAATATCCCTCGAAAGTCCTAATGTCATTGTTTTCACGAGCTATTAAAACAGATTTTCTTAGGTAGCGCAGTTTTCCCTAGTTTGAGGTATCGCTTTCGGTCCCCAGAGGTGTCGATACAACAAACGCGTTGCGCGTTTATTTTTGGACTTTTAATCGCCGTCGTCGTCGTCAGGTGACGAGCGAGAAACGATTAAACGGAGTTGACCTACTGAATTTCAATATCTTCCGGTGAAAGTCTCTTTTTCGCCATTATACGTAATTCTGTGTAGTATTTCTGTATTTGATTCACGGAGCTAAGCTCATCGTTCGGCTACAGACGATACTCAAGTCCGAAAGTTTAAAATTACTGGCACGTATGTATACACAAATTCGATTGATGGATTGCTTTTTAAAAAACACTTTAAACACTAATTTTGCGTGTAGATCTAAAAGACTGATTTTTCACTTGATCATGTTAATATCAAACTCACAATGTAGTTATTTTCAAAAATGGAACACCCCCCTCAACAAGTGCCCCCAACTCGGTTAATATAATTTTTCTTTCTTCCCTGTGCTCTCCGGTCCTCTAATGGCACGAATGGACAAAAAAAAATTTCAAACATTCTTCTCTCGAACGAGCAGTAAGTATTATTTCTTTTTTTTTTTTTTTTTTTTTTTTTTTTTTTTTTTTTTTTTTGTTTGATGGAGCGGGGAGGGGAAAATCTTCATAAACACCCCAGCTAATCCGGTGGTAGTGTCGGATTCACCCGGTGTGCCTACCGACTAAAAACTAACCTCCCCGCATGGGACAGGTCCGTGAGGACCACTCCCCTAGAAGACAAAAGGGCATAAGAGGAGAAAGAAAAAGGAAAATAATGGAGAATTTCGGAGGCCGACTCGCTCTCGAAGAGATGAGAGGAGGGGGCACTTGCGCATCTGGGCGAAGCTCGAATCTTGGCTTGCACCGGAATAGAGTTAGAGAAGCTTAGATTTTGTGTTATTGTATGTGTGTGTGTGTAGATGTGTGAGTCCGCTGGGTATTGTGTATTTGGAAGCGTACTTGTGATTAGTGTAAGTGTTGTATAGAAGTATTATTTCATCGTCTTCCACCAGCCAACAGTGCACCGCGGCACCACACGTCCCCCCTTGTCCCGCGAGATGACTAGATGAGCGCGCGCGCGCGCGTGCGTATATTTATGATAATCTATGTTTAAACCGTGACATCACCGAGATGCCAAGCCGCGCGGTTTTGCTGTTGCCTGCGACGCTCAGAAATTTCGAATCGCCACTCTTTTTCTCTATAGCCCCTCGTTTCGCCAATGAAAGAAATTATTATATTTCGTATTTAGATCTCCTTTCTGTTTCTCTCTTCCAATCACGCATGACGTGCAAGGTACTTATACAAAGATGCTGTTTAATGGCTCTCTTTCGCCTGTCATTTACATTACCTCGGCAGCAGCAGCGCGCGCAGCTTGTGATTCTTGGAGCTGTACTTATTATTTATGACACCGCGTACGGATGTGTAAAAAGGGGGCGAGCTATTGTGGGTACGTGTGTGTGCGTGTGTGTGGTTATTGGGCACTGGTTGATGGCGG
Source organism: Copidosoma floridanum (assembly GCF_000648655.2). The sequence goes on along the minus strand of NW_019379511.1, from coordinate 1,678,121 downwards.
CAGAGGAGCGTAAAAATGTTGGAGGGAGCACACTTATCGGTATAATTTTAGAACGTGTTTGATGTTAGCGGGCAGTCAGACGAAGAGCGGGTGCATGTTTTTTTTTTCTTCTTTTTTTTTTTTTTTTTTTTTTCAGTGTATGAGAAAGAGAGAGAAGTATTCCCGAATCGTTCGCTTTTTTTTATGAAATTTTTCTAACCCATGTGGAGCCTAGAATCGCAGAAGAAGACGTATATTCCGCTGTTGCCAGATATACACGCGGTGTCGATGAAAAATGGGTATATGGTCTTACTCTGGCACACCTCGGCTCTCCGTATAGCACACACGTGTTACGCAAAGAGCTCACTTGCCGGCAATAATAGATCATTCAATCTCCCATCGTCCATTATCTCTCATCCTTAGTTGTCCCTTCGAAAACTATTGTTCCCTTTTTCCTTAGTTTTAAGGACTTTTTTCCAAAAGTTTATCTAGAATTGAAATTCCTCTCTAACTTTATATTTTGTTTTCCAAATTGTTTTTTTTACATCACAACTAGTATATGATAAAATCATTATAATGGTAAAGTTGATGTTTGTCGGTAAACTTGGATCGGAAAAGGACGTCCTTAATTCTTTTTTTTTTTTTTTTTTTTTTCTCCGAATAAAAGCATGATACAAGCCCGGTTACTCAATCCCGTGCTCAGGCATGACTTCATATCCGCATTTATTCACTCGCACGACGAGGAGCACACTTTTGTTCGAACCTACACCTATTGCCGCATCAGAGTCTCTCTCTTCTTTTGATTTTCATGGTCTATTGTGAGCTTTGCTTCTCGCTTTGAACTGCGCTAGTGTATACTGTATACTGAATGAACGACCGTCTCGTACGATTTCCACACACTTGAACGAGACCAATAACTGTGTCACTTACGTAATTTTCGTATATACTTTTTTTGTTAGTAGTGGTATTTTGTGTTTACCTTTTCGTGTCTTTATCTCTGTGGTAATTAAAAAATCATCTGCGCCCGTTTTAGTCAAAAGAAGGAATTTTAATTGCTCGGCATTAAAAACGTGTTTTGTCATACACACGTGCACGTTGCTGTTCATTGACCTTAATAACCTAATCAAGCATCAACGAAGCCAAATACATATATTTAAAAGTGTGAGCCCAGTCGCTGAAAGTGCCAATCCAATGTCCAAAAGTTGTGGATCCAAGACCTAAAAAATTTCGCCCAACTCCCTAAAATGTCGTGAAATGTCATAAACATTCAATAGAAGCGATGCCCGTGAATGATCGGCGCTGCTGTTTAAAATTATTTTCGTCCATCATGCGACTGCCTCTCTATTCGGCTTTGGATCTCAGCCAGCCTAGAAAACTTGCAAAACAAATATTTTTACTTATCACTCGCTCGATCCTAAAACTGCTATTTCCTCGCGCCCTGTCTTTCTCCCCCGCTCGCTCCCCCGCATGCACACATGCATGGTTACTGGTTATCGATATCCCCGTAGTAGTTTTAATATTCATTGTGTAGGACATAAGCTTGCAAGTCTCAGCTTACCTCGAGCTACGCCTCTCAATCGGTTTTCTTATCGGCTTATCTTCGCCTCAAAGTATATTTTATCGATTTCGTGCGATGTTACCACGGATTCATCGAGTTCGTATATTACATTATAAAATTCTTCTTACTCGTCTTTGGCGTTATTAAGTTTAGTGGTGACACAAAACGATTATCAATAATTTATTTTATTCCAAAAGACTCCCCTTCCTTCTCAAATGTATATAAATCATTTATTTAAATTATACAAGCTTTAGAGTGTAAATTTATTTAATTACCGTTTTAAACGATAAAATATTGGCCAAAGATTTTTAATTAAATTAATTCACACTCCAGAGTTGTCTTATTTAAATTAATGAGTATCAATAGTAATCAATGATTGAGTACATCTATAGGCCAGAAAGTAAAGTATAATCATCGCTTGTGTGGCTGATTTCTGGTAGAGCTGAAGACGATCAACTGAACTTTAAAAATGTGTATCAATCATTGAAATTGAAAAATTAATGAAATAAGTTTACCAACACAAAAAAATCGAGTCTTAGAGTGCCTCATACGATTCCAAAGTCTCGACCCGCATTAACATTATCATTATGAAAAAAATAGAAGGACCATCACGAGATGAATTCTAAGGAGGCTAAAAGCTTGCGCTTCAAAAAGCCTCGACTCGATGTCAGACCAGTAAGTGAAAGCGATACAAGCAGTTCATATTATAACCTCCACACTGTCGGCCTCGTGTGATATTATTTTCCTTTCGTCGTCTCTTCAACTTGGCCCTCACTTGCGCGTCGACAGCGACACAATCGATCAGCAGTCGAGCCACAATTAATTCCAATTAGATCGAGTATTTTATATATATACACTCGTATATACATCCCTCTCTTCTCGCTTCAATTTTCACCACGGTATACACACGACGATGATCCGACTCGTCTCTCTTCTGTACATCATCGGAACCGTCGTAACTCGGCAAGATAAGGGCGGAGTCGTCGTCACTCCTGTTTATACTCCACAAGGCGAGAGCGTATTATATGTAGGGTCGGTCAGATATACGTATATATATGCGTGCGTGTACGCCAGATAACGATGAGTCAAGCAGCAAGGGGAGCGGAACTGAATAACTAGAATGTTATGAAATACAATCTATTTCCAAGAATATAACATATCGGCTCGCTCGTGCTTTCTGGGGGTCCGATTCATCTCTCTCTCTCTCTCGGCTGGCTTTGTTATCTGATGTAGTCAACTGGAAGAAATTTCTCGTCTCTGGACTTGACTGCTTGGTAAACATTTTTTTTTTTTTACAAATATCTAAAAGCTCGTAAAACATATTAGCTCACTTTTATTTTTTCATTCTTGGTCCATACAACCAACGAAGCGTCGCTCGTTCCCTTATCCAGGTTCATTCACAATTGGTCAAACGTGAAACGTGCACGCCTGAAAAATCAGATCACACTTACGTGAATGGTACGCTCTTTTTATATATATATATATATATATATATATATATATATATATATATATCTTGTGTGTTCTACAACCAATCACACATCAGTCGAGAGCTTTTCAGCGATTAAGTTGCTCGGAGGTATAGTATTGTCGCTACCTCGCTAGTCAAGTGTTTCACTTTGTTTAAAAAAATAAGTGAATTAAGATTGACCATCAAAAGGTAATAAAAAAAAATTACTTCTCTCTGTACAGCCAATAGCATCATTCAGTGCCGATACCGTGCTCGTCTCGTCAAACAACACCTCTATATTTTCGTATCTCTCACCACTCAAAGTCTTATAGGCGTGACAATTTACACAAGATACGTTCCTAATGGATGAGCAGTGTCCTTCTACTACTCTCCCGCGACGCTCCTCCAATGTGTGCACTGCATTGCACACTTGAAAAGCTTTCAAACGAGGTTTGCTCTGCTGGTCGTCGTCGACTGGTAACTCGATTCTTTTTGCCAAACCAAACCATTCTTATATTCTTTCGGCCTCTATTTCATGAACCACCATTCTATGCACACCAATTGCTGTTGTGTAGGAACATGCAGACCAGCATCGTCATAATCACCAGCACCGTATTCTGCCTTCTCGAGAGGAATTAAAACGTCGATACAATGCGCACATCATCAAGAGAAATAGGGAAGAAGAGGAGGAGAAAAAGAGGCGTGGTCGGTGACTGGATTGACGCTGTGGTTACCTGTCGTTCCTTTCATTGGTCTTAATGTATTAGTCGTCGTTGCAACTATATTTGCCAATGTAACCAAAGACGAGTCGAACGGTGTAGGTATGTGCGCGGCTGTGGAGCGAGACGAAAAGGAACATTATACCCCTGCAGGTCTAGTCTAGAGAGATGAACGGACGAAAGTTTATTTTTTGTAATTGATTGTCGCGCTCTGTTTGCCATTTACTTGACGTGTTTCCGCCACCAGATTCGAAGATGGATGGGAGAGAAAAAAAATGCGTAAAACTGATGCAGGTTGCTCCTTTTTGCGCGGAGACGCAAGAACATTAATGGATCTTAGTGGGCTTATGAGTAGTGTGAAAAAATTCCATGTCCCCGTGGTAGCCGTTCTATTGTCTTTGGTAATTTACGAGCACGGGAAGGATGTGTCGACTGTTTTGATGTTATCTCCCAACATCTTACACGTTTTGGTTCTACGTTAGAACTTGATGTTTGAGCTGTTACTAAAGTTAATTGCATAGGCATTAATGACAACAAATGATGTGCAATTTCATAAATCAATTAATACAAGTAGTTTGTTGGGAATGTCGAAATCGGTTACTTATGTAAAAACTTTGACCATTGAAATTGTTTTCGAGTCAAGTCGAAATTCAGTATATTATTTCAACGGTCGGCAAGATCCACCGTCTGATACTCTGTGTGCACAATAACCGAAGTTAGCCAAGTCTTATCGTCCATCAGTTTTGCAAAAAGGCGAACCGCATCGAAGCAGATCTAAATATTAATATTGTTTACTCTGTACCGCACACGCAACACTACATTTTGTATCTCCTGAGAGATTCGATTTATCATTACTGTATGTGTACCTCGTCAGACATTTTTTACCACAAACAGAGAGAAACAAGGGGAGATGTGTGTATGAATATACAATCGTTGCATCATCGTCGACTGTACAAAAACAAGAGGCATCAATGATCTTGATCTGCTGATCAGCAGGTTGGTCGAGTATACACCGTTTTTAAACCAATACTATATATAGCGCTCAACTTTGTATTGTATAACCCGAGATGATTTTACACTGATTGCGAAGCAGAAAGAGAGCAATGTATTCGCGTAAGAAGCATTCTGTAGCTGATGTTATTCCACCGGGTTTGTAAGACGATAAAGCAATCATTTATCATCCAACTGACACAAAAACACCCACACGCGAGTACAAACATAATATATTATGTACATTGTATCAATAAACAAAAAGAACGGTTGAATAAACCACGAACGGAATTCGCGTCCGAGCAAAAACCGCGTATCGTCTGCGCTGCGGTGAGTTTTAATGCATGAAAGCAGTTGATTGTAGTAGTGCGTATCCTCGTGAGGAGAGTTTTGCACGTGTGTACATATAAAAACTCTCTCACATGTACGATACGAAATGGGCACAGACGCCCCATTTAGTGGTGTTCGTCGTCGCGACACATGGCACGTGCGTCTCGAGGTCAGTGCACGCAGGCCAAAGATACGATACGTATAGGTATAATATATCCGCGTGCGTATATACTTGCAAGAGTTGCGTGCTTAACTTTAATACGAGTGTCGTATATAGATTACCTATATCCTATACGTGCACGTAGGTTTTTTTTTTTTTTTTTTTTTGTTTTGTTGTGGCTAGCAACAGGACTCGTAAAAAGAGTGCTGTGTGAGCGTGCCGTGTACAACCCATACATCCGCGAGCCAGGAAATAAAAGGAGAGGAGGAGGCGTCACGTGAGTGCAGACACACACGGATGTGTATACGTGGGTGGAGGAGTGGGCCGGTCTCCTTGGTCGTCGTATATTTCTTTCTTTATTTCGTGCTTACTACGATAATGAGGTAGTTTTCGTACGTTGGCAAAAAAAAGGTGACCTCAAAGTTGCTCGGTAGGTTTTTCAACCGCTGGATCAGTTCCGTTTTGCTCGATGCGTCCTTCTTCTGGCTCCTTCTTTATTCATTCGCTGATGAAAATGACTTGTGTGCATGTGGTCAATTTAAATACATCGCAGTGAAGTTCGAACCAACTTATTTGTGGGGATGTACATAATCGGTTTTTATTTTTAACGAGACTTGAATAAGGTGTTTTTACTTGCGTGTAAAAAGTGGAGATGGATGACGAAAGATGATTGATCGTCTAATCGTTTTTTAACAAGAGACTGAATAAACAAACATTAACAGTTGACAAATTATTTTTTTGGACTAAACATTACCGTTTCGTAACATCAAATCATCGGTTCATTAAGTGTCAATAATGATTGAATATTAATACTGAAATCTACATCCATTAACGGCCAATGAGCAGATTTGGCTACAGATAATTCGTGTATATCAAATGAAAAATTAAAGATGAGGCTATTAGTAGCTCAAAAATCGAGCAAAAATGATCATTCAGTGACTAAATCCCGATGATGAGTAATCGAAAGATTAAAGTAGCTTTCAAAATAAAGGCACATCGAATGACCCTGATAACTTAAAGGCACTTTCTGAGAACTTCGAGAAAAGAACTTTCTGAGAAAAAGGATCGATATTCAGCTGCACATACCGCGTTGCTTATGGTTCGTGCTCATGCACCGTATTCATGAATACGCGCATGTGTGTGAGGTTGTGCGTGTAAACAAAATGAGATAAAAGAAAGTGGGTGACGCCCATAAATTATTGATCGGTACTGGGGAGAGAAAAGTTTTTGTTGTAACTAAAATGTATTTGAGGTCTCTTGTTGTTAATATGACTATTTATTCATCATATAACTACTTACTAAAATCATCAGAAGTCAATTTGACGTACTCGGCTTCTTGTGCAAAGAAGGACATTTTTGTCTCCTCAAATTTACTGCTAATAATGAATAATTCCTTCATCACTCGTAAAGTTACTTGTAATTTAAAAATCAATAATTAAGTTTGATAAGATGATTAAATTATAAAGAGCAGTCCCAGAACGTACCAACAGTAATATTTAACCCAGAGTAATCGAATTGCTTTTCCTACATTTAATTTTAATGCTATTGTTTATTTAAAAATGCTATAGAGTACTTTTTGATTTCCTTCAAATTTTGTTTGTGCATGGTTTCAGTTCGCTTTACTTACACGAAATCTTTTTTTCAATTTCAGGTAGCTTGCGGAGCTCCTACACGTAGGTAAGTAAAAGTTATTTTTAACACTGCACGAAATAAGTACAGTTTTAAGTTGACGTCGTCTCGGATGTCGTATAACATATTGAAAGTGGTTCATGCGTTAAATGATTTTTATCAGAATGAAATGAAACTATATCTAATTATTTTTTGAATTACAATGTAAAATCGTGTTTAAAAATTTAGTAAAATTCACAAAATGAGACGTAAGAAAGAGTAAAGTAGTTAGAATAATGAAATAGTACTGTGTAAACAGTAGAAATCACTCTATTTACGATAAAAATTGGCATTTTTAACGAACAGGGCTACTCCCCTCATATGCATTCCTGCAGCGTATCTGAAACCAAGCTACGTTTAGTCATGAGACCCACACTCCAGCTATATTAAATCAATCGAATCAATATACGTACAATTTTTACACAACTACATGTAAAGGAGTTGTACGATTCGTATAGAAACAGAAAAAAAAAATGTCCATCAGGTTTGCTATTTGTTTGTCTCCTCGGCATTTCAAACATTCGTGTCCGGAAATAGATGCCGACTCGTCCCCTGTGGCATATGAGCACCTCATATTTGAAGACGTAGCCCGATGATGCTGGTATTGTATAGCACAGCTCAAGATTTGTATGTGTAGGCAGAGAAGAGTAAAGAGAGTTTGGCTACTTTTGCCGTTGGCACATACACGTCGCCGTCATCGTCGGACGTCGGCATTACTTTGGGTCGATGCACCCGCAACTAAACAGCATGTAATAGTATATATAGTCTCGAGGGTTGTTGGCTCTCTGTACTACTATGCATAACAATCCAATGATGATGCCTTCAATTGTCCGCGGGATTGTTATTATGTATGCTGACTTTTTTTTTTTTTTTTAACTCTTGTGGGGTCCATAATTACTGCATTTTAGTATTTAAAACAAGACATATAATTTTACGGAATACAAAAAATTTGCAAAACCTTTGATGGTAACGTCAGATGCTCCGGGGCTATTATTTTTACTGTTTCGTTTTCGGATAAGCGCGCGGAGAAACTTTCACCACAAGTAAAGTAGCCAAATCGAAAGAAAGATAAACTGCGAGGGTAATAGTAGTAGTAATCTCAATGGGAAGCAAAGAAAAAAGTGGGCAGACTCGCCTGACCTCGCGATAGCTGATATTTACTGCTGCACCAGTGACCGCTTGCTACTACTTTCTCGGGAGCCTCATAAACTAGGTACATCTTTCCTCTTTGTGCTGCATCTCGTTTACATGTGTCTTATGTGTATCATACTCGCGTATAGCTCTACACGTATAGAGTGAACTAGAAAATGAAAACTCAAGCTACGAGTATATTGTATCCTCTGAAAGAGTGCACTTGTGGTTTTTCCGTTCATTATCGGGATCAGCATTGATTTTTACGAGCGAGTGCAATACAATGGTACTACGAGGGAGAGAGAGCGCAACACCTTTTTGTATAACTCTAAATAAGAGCAAGGTCAGTTTCACGATCGAGTGCCTCTGGTGGTGATAGGTACAAGAGAGCATCATCAATGCGTAGTATAATACGCAAGTACGGGATGTACACAGCTATTCTAAAGAGATTGAGGTGAAAAAAATCTATACAGCGACAAGTCGCATCGGAAGCGACTGCGACGAATCGGCGCCACACAATTACTCGCTTGATTTGACTTTTGGGTCGGATGTTCAAGGCCCACGCTGTAAATTCAAGGCCCCGACCGAACTCAATGTTCATTTCCGCTTCTAGGTTGGGACTTGCGTGCTTTTTGTGCTTTTGTTCGTGTTATTCGGTGGTAACGTTTTTTTTTTTGTATTTCAAGAAACAAGCATCAGCAGCAGATTCATTATGCAAACGCTCTTGTTTATACTTAGCTCCCGTATACTAAATGTCGAGGTAAAGCGTTTTAGTGATTTCCATCGTCAATTGCAAAGCTGTACAGTATCGTTTTCGTTACCATTGAATGATTCAAGTGTTTCACCCCAGTGTTGCGCAATAATGGCATTTTTCCCGACAATTTAAATGATACACCTACAAATGGACTACAAAAAAAAGGGTTAAAACATACATTTATTCGTTTCGTCGCAATTTCATGGTCAGATAATGGAAGGTCTGCTTTACGTTCCTGACCATCATGTTATCCCGCTGAAACTAATCCAAAGTTGTAGAAGCTGCATGCATACACGAGCACTGAAAAATGGCATACACATTAATTTTTTATTCACTTTTACATCCTTTTGTTTTTTTAAAGCTCTCTGTCGTCCTTCACTTTGTTAGCTCCATACGGGCTTTGTAACTATTACGATTGAATCTTCATATCACCGAGTATGTTACAAAGCTCATTTGAACGTCTCCTGCTCATGTTACTTTGTGGTACAAATCACTATTTTCATTTAATCTTTTTTTAATAACTTTTAAATGGCACACTTTTTTGGCTTGATCGTAAGTATAAAGCTTTCAATACTCGAAAAGTTGTGTTGATTCCCTAGTGCGTAATAAGATGTGCGATGATACAACTAAAACCAATACGTGATATGGATTGATTACCGTAATTAGTAAATCGGATGAGAAAAAAAAATGTTGTCTTACGTGTGAGTGTATGTACGAGTAGGTACACAGTGAATGGGCTACGGGCGCCCGACAGTCGACCCCTCGACGCCCCATATAGCCGCTTTAGCCACCCACACCATCTGTATACCTACGCCAACAGCGTTTCGGTATTGATCGAATCTCTCGCTCTCTCTCTCGCTCTCCTCGCAGGACGCCGCGACGCTCCGATGCGTGCGTTGTGTCGTCCGATTGGCCGGACCCTCCGACCGAGAGCCCGCCAGGCGAATCCTTTTTTTTTTCCCCTTTTGTTTCAACTGCCTTTCTCTCCTGTATCTACGTTTGTACCACCACTGCATGTGTACAGACGTTTCCGCTTTTAAGCGATGTCAAAGAGAAATATGAACTTGTGGCTAGCCTCCGTAGAGTAAGTAAATTCTCATCACTTTGTTTCATTTTTTATTTCATACCATTTTCAGTATATCTTAATCAAGACGTATACATTAAAAGTTTGGTTAATTCTAATAAACCAGTAGGTACCTACATGAGATTTCAATAAGTTGATAATATGTGAAATGTAGTTTACCTGGGTTCTTTGAAACTCGACAGTACAATGTCGCTGTTAGTTAAGGTACCTATTTGTTTCTTTGTTTTTTAAATTCATTTATAGTTTTTGGAAGGCATTAAAACCTTAGAATTTTAATCGTCAATTTTATTGTAATTACTTATTACTTAAAAAATCATCGAGAAGAAAAAGGCAGTGTATGAACTGTAGACTGATGTAGTAGTACAGCTAGAGCGTATAGTACCTAATAAGAGAGCCGATAGCGCCGAGTTGCATAATTGCGGGTGTGCGACGCGCTGCTGTTGGTGGGCGATGGTACGGGCGCCCAGCTGGTCGGTATGTGGTGGTCGGCGGAACAACCGAGGCCCATATGACCCGGAAGCCGCGTATTCGGGTTAAGTGCGCGCTTCCGGCAACAGAACGCGCTCTCGTCGCCCGTTCCTGCATAAAATGTATCGTTTGTACGTGTACGTACATGTTCGTACTACGTTTCTTGCAAAGTCACTTACAATGATAATTGAGCGATTTCTATGCCAGATCTGAGAATTATTATCTCTTGGACCATTTTTCGGGTCTTGCAAAGTTTGATGCTTTAAGGTGCAAGATATAGTCGTCGTAAATCAAGTGAACTATACTATACATCGATGAAATCGTAAACATGGGTCATTGTTTATCTGAAAATTTAGGTGTGGAAATTTTTTAAACTTACGGTGCATGTGAAAAAAGTTACTCGTGTTTTAAATTTTGGGCAATTAGCACGCAGTCTTGCGGGATATCAAGCACTTTGCATATTTAAAACTGTAGTGCACAAGAACTACCTATAAGGCCTTGATAAAAATCGATAGAGCATAAATTTCAGAAATATTTTGTATTTCTAAAAACGTCGAACAAAGTGCCTTTAAGGGCTGATGGTAAACGTTTATCATTTTTACATCACAAATAATAGTTCAGAAACAATACATCATTTGTTTGTAAGATTTTAATATTATTTGGCTGTACTTGTTACTTATTTATTTTCTTAATGGACTTAAGACTTTCTAAACGGAAAACTGTAAAGTAACTTTTTCCTTGAATATTTTTATATAACTGCACCTCGACTCTCAATTTGTATTCCAGCGTGCGAGCACTATCATTTGTAAAGTAACAACAACAAAAAAGTGAGAGCACCGTTCGCATAATTACACATCTCATGAGAAAAAAAAATTACTACCGTCACTAGAAAGAGCAGGGAATTGCACGCATGCGTTCATTGTCTTGCGTCTTTCCCATTCACTAATGTAAGTACCTACACCTTATACACATTACGAGTCATTTACTCGATCCAACATTTGCGTGTGATATCCGAGTGTTTTTCTATAAACCATATAAGTACGGCATTGCTCTTCAAATAAACTCGCAAATAACGATTTAAACTGCAAGTAGCACACCCTCTAGCTATATTTTTTGTCTTTTAACGAGTTTATATCGTTTGTGCCAAATATTTATCCAATTAAATTAAACTCACACAAATGATCAATTTTTTCAATTTTATTCCATTTTTTTTTCTAGTTTTCAAAAGCACCAGATGCTTTCCCGCGATTAAAAGGAAAGTCTCGTTCGTTGCAATTTCCTTTAGCGTTTGCATTAGTTAAGAAGCTAATTGTCAGACAGATTAATTACACGAGATTTATTGAAAGTATTTTGTAGGAAAATGAAAAATGTTGTTACCGGTTTTGTTTTTCTATTCATTGAAAATCTGCCTGTAAAACTGCTTCAACTCTTGAACATGAATATAAACAAAATCGTCTCAGCCATTGACCACTTTTCATGCCTTTGGACAAAATTGGCATCCCACGTAATGTGGGTAATCGTTGTGGTGATACATAGTGATCTTTAAGTGATAAGTAACAGCACCAACAACTTTGGATTGGTTGAGCCAGTATAGCAAAAACTATACCGCACGTTAAACCTTTGATTTAAAAAAAGTTAACTTAGCATTCAGTAAAGATAAAAAATACGTAGAAATAGTAAAACTCCTCCAGAAAACAGAATATATTACTATTTAACGCGCCCTGAAGTTGCAGCTACACCTATACATACTTTTAGAAGCCCTTGGCGCTCGTAACGAGACTATGCTTATCAGCACACTATAATCTATCGGCTCGAATTGCATAATGGGCTACTCTCCTCCTTGGTTACTCAAAGCACTCCCTCGTTTGCTTATTCATTGGCGCTGGTTTTTTTCTCTTTTTCCACATATTTATTTTCGAGCTTTCGTTTACGTGCACAGGGTCTTAAAATAGTATACAAGCGAGAGAACGAAGAATCGGGTGTGTGTGTGTGTGTGTGTGTGTGTGTGTGTGTGTGTGTGTGTGTGTGTGTGTGTTGTTTGTGAGTTGCCTACGCACTCGACGAGACGCGTGGGCACCAGTGCTTTATAGGTACGGCACTGAAAGTGAGCTGGCACGGGGAGACTAGACCAGTATTCTGCTCGACTTTTTTTTTTTTTTTTTTTTTTTTTCTTTTCGTTGCGGAGATATTACATATTTTTCACTACTTTTGGAGCATAGACAAAAAGATACTTTTTCACCAAACTGTTATCTAATCAAAAACTTACTAAATTTGTTGCGTTTAATCTTTTTTCAAAGAGTTTTTCAAAATATTCTCACGTACTGCATTGTCAAGCACTGCAATTCAAAAACAACAAAGTCATCGGTAACTCGGACACACTTATACAAACGTACAAAGGGTGGATCTCAAAATCCATAAAATTTTCTTCTTCGATGGTATACAAGTGATATTCGAAATGGGAGAAGCAATAGTAATGTACTTATTTCTGCGAGAGAAAGGAATAAACGCACCGCACAGATCCTCACCTTCTTTGTCCAGTGCGTTGCCTGACTTCTCCCTGTGGAGTAGTATACTTCGCTCGGCGTGGATGCAATACGTGTACAACCACTGGTCGTGTGTGCCTGATGCTCACCCTCTTCTTTTTCTTCCACTCTCTAATTGGCTATATATGTACAGCGTGGCACCTGAGGTCTCTCGACCCGTCTGCTATAAAAACTTACCCTACGCGTACCATGCACATACATACACACCTCCAGAGCCGTATTGCATCCACATGCGTGCGTGAATGGAAAGATATCCTCGGATATCGTACTACATTGGATTGAAAAGCGGAGGAGAAGCAAGTACATACAGGGGAGATTGATAGGTTTGATACGGTCGTCGGGCTTTCACCATGTATACGTTACAGACGCGTACCTACAGACTAGTAGCGTTTAGCTATATCGACCGTTCACCGAAGTCATCGTGCATTTGGATCTCCACTAAGTAACCAGGAAAGTGTACTGTACATATATTTAGGTCCGTGTAAAGGAAATTGAATCTGACGTTCTTTTCGAATCCAAGATTGTACAGATCGTGAATGATGCAAGAAATATATAAGGTTTTTCTATCAGAGAACATTTCACCGGTACAAAGTCACAACTTCGTTGCCACTGTGAGCGAGATAATATTGCGTATGTGAGGGATTTGAGAATTTTTAGATTTTTAAATATAGAATTGTATTTATACATCGAAGCGAAAAAAAGGAGTGAATCGTAAAAAAGTCCAAAGGAGGAAAGTGTTAAAATGAATAGTTAGCACACCCATGCCTTAATCTCGAACATCTGTAGTGGGGAACAAGAAGTTGAAATTTACACCGAAACGCTCTATTTTTGGATGTAAATCAGGGGGGGGGGGGACTAATTGATCGCTGACATCGGCTTGCACCTTTCGTCGCTCGAAAGCAGAATATGTTGACGTTTTCTAACTGCAAGACTACACGTAGGATAAGATTCTTTGCTCCAAGCTATGCTTTTACTTTGTTACATTGCAGAGTCAATCTGTTAATGGGTAGTTTTATTATTTATCATATTCGCATTTTTCAATGATGATTAATGTTAGAATAATTTCATTTTATTGTAAATTCGACCAGTAATGTAAAAATTGTTGCAAGTACCGGTTAGTACCAGTTAGGCACAATATACAGGTGTTACATCACGTGTCTTTTTTAATTCATTTACAAGATTTGTCAATTCGATGCGAATTAGTCAGTTGACTCTGAGCTCATGAGCAATGACACGATTAAAATTCAATAACAGCTATCAACGGTGTATCACTCGTATACAATGCTTGTTAACTTCTTCCATCTGTACTATCTCTTCCAAGCCATTGCAACATGTGCGCATACGCTAGTCTCCTTTTTTTCCATCCGCTATTTATAACACTTGCGACTCTCTCGAGTGTAATAATCTTTATTTGTCGTTTCATATATGCGACATTCGCAATTCAAGAGTCATTTGCCTCGGTTATATGTATCTGCGCGTGTCGTCATCTCCTCGTTCTCGCTGCTTGGCTGATAAAATCCCTCCTCCGCGTCGACAACGATTACGTTTTTATACTTGCACCTAATGGTAGGTGTTTATTTTTCTCTTTAACAAATAAAAAAGAAAACCAAACACTTGCCAGGACTTTTCAACGTATAGTTTGGATAATTCTTCACTTTTCCCCGTAATATAAGTCACGCGATGCAACTCCCATTGTTTTCACAAAAGCAACGTCTCTCTCCTCACTTGGCAATTATTTTCCGACCCCGACGCGCCGGATGACGATTATGTATACACTATCAATTTTGTTTTGCAAAATCACCTACATACAGCCACACCGTAAATTTCGCATGTACGTGTGCTCGCGTGTGCTCGTCGGTGTATAAAGACATAAATTTTATCGAGCTGGTGCTCTTCATTTTGTATCATATTGCATACGAAACCACCAGTACCGACAGCAGCGCGTTGATAGGATTCGAGAGCACGCAATTTAACTGTCTCAGGCTTGTACACCACCATGCGATGCGATAAAGGTTCACTCGAGACTTAAGAGGAATCAACAGAACCGTAAGTTTTTTTTTTTTTTTGCCGCAGTCGTAAAAAGAGAGATTAGTTTGGCCGAGCCCTTTTTATTTAATGGTGACTTGAAGAAGAGGGGGAGGGGGAAACACGAGAGCCAGAAGAGAAAAGAAGCATCGGGCTTAGTTCGGCGTGGCAAGCGTAAATAGTTATATCTTTTATATACACGTACGCCGCGCACAAATCGGATCAACGACGACCGTCGACAGCTCGAAACCTGGTGGCGGTCGTAGCCTTCGCGTGCAATAACCCCTCCTCCCCCTCGGCTTGGATGCCTATTGTTTGTCGCAATATTCACCGACGATACTTTTTTCATTGGTCTCGCATGTGTCGACGATATCACTGTAAAATCCAAGTGTGTTAACGTACGCGTTTACAGCGTGTAATCGAAATTTCGGTTTTTATAAAATTCATTATAATTGTCTTGATAAACATGTAAAGAACAACGAAATTGATGCTTCGTGTACTATTTCACCTGTTCTATTAAACTAAACAATATTTTCATCAACGATTGACGTAAGAAGGATGTAGTGTGTAAACAGATTTTACACACTTGTAAACGGGTTGAACCTGTGACAGCCAAGTTTTTTTCACTCTACATATCTTTTCTACATTTATTTTTTTCATTCAAATGTGTCCAATTTACCACAATGTGTTTTATAAAAAACAAAAAATTCAATATCACACTTAAAACGTGTAATTTAACACGCTTGGATTTATACAGTCTACGTGTGAAATACTTGCTTCCGTTGTTGGAAAATTCATTCATTTGAAAATTATTGGTGGAAAAACGTATGTTGAATTAATCAGATTCAGAATGACCAGTGATGACTAAACTATCTTAAATCGCAGTCACGTGATCTCAGCTCCAACTAATTACGTCATGAATAGATTGGTTTCGTTCCAAGTAATTCTTCTTCTTCATGTAGGATATAAATACTCCTTACTCGAATAACCTTTATCACAAGTGAGGGGTGCACTCACGGTCAAAGTGTGCGAAGAGAAGGAGAGAATTGGGAGCGGTTCGTTGTACACACCCTCTCCCCCCTGTTTTTCGTCCATCAGTTTGCTTCACCGCGGCAAACTCGCTTTTTCTCTTTTTCATTATATCTTCTTTGCTGTCGTGTCGATAAGTCCGCGTCGGTGGTACACACACACACACACATCCGGCAAGAGTCGGTGGTGCCGATGAACAATGAGAACCGAGAGGCGTCGTCGATCGACCCGCGCACACTGCACCAACACCACCAGCCCACATTAGCGTAATTAAAAGGCGTCGTCGTCGTCGTCGTCCCTTTTTATATCTCTTCTTTACTTTGTTCTCCTTTTTTTCTTCTTTTCATTTACCTTCTCCTCCTTCCTTTTCTCCCCTGCGTATATATAAATATACATATATATATATATATATGTGCATTCGTGTGTGTCGATAGTGTCCAAAGGAGCGTGCTCCGTGTAATATAATCATTTTGCTCGATCGTGCCAATGTGGGTGCGTGTAACTTTTGACGATTGTACGATTGTTAATATATATTTTCTGCAACGCTGTTTATTTATTGGACTCAAAGTGTCGAAACTCACGCACAAGTATAGGGGTTTGGTGGCCAAATTTTTGTTTGCAGTGTGCAGTGTAATGACTATTTTTTAATTACGAAATACACGTAGAGCAATAGTTTTCAAAATTTTATTGAAAACAAATCGAAAAGAATATGATGGATTCTCATGCATCAACACACGCTCGGTATGGCAACCAGATTTTTCTCTCTCTGCAATTATACTCCGACAAAAAGTTATTTCTTTAGGTTATTCGGGGACTGATGCAACGTTAGTCTCGATCGATTGACCTTGGTGTGCCGCGAAGGAAGGAAAAAGGGAGAGAAGCCGGGAGATGCAGTTTTTAGTTGAGGTGAGCGTGAGAGAAACAAAAAAAAAACACCCCCCGAGTGCAAGAGTCGGTGCCACTTACTTACTGTGCTAGCTGCTGGCTGCTGCTGCTGCTGCTGCTGGTGTTATACCTACGCCCTTTACATCCGACCTGTGTGTGTGTGAGACACTCGAGAGGCCATTGTTGGATCGAGTTGTGATGCATTTTTTGAAGTAAAAGGGGGCGGGGATGAGTCAGCGAAGTAAGAGAAAACAAGCTGATGCTGTGGGAGTTAAGAAGGGGAGACGGTCAGGGAACTAGATTTCTTTCTTTTCCGTGTGATGCCAACGAAGTTTGAAGGGAAATATCAACAGAGAAACTTGTCTACTAGCGCTTCGGTGCTTTGTAGTACTTGAATTTTTTTTTTTTTTTTTTTTTTTTTTTTTTTTTTTAATTTTTGAGGGTTCAGGTAATGTTATGAATTATTTTCAAACAGCCGGAATAAAATAAAACCATACAGAATTAAAATATTTCTTTGCAATAATGTCCAGCACTTCTTAAACGACAGAAGTTATATATTCTTGGATCTAAATAGCAGACGAATCTCTATTAGTTCTTATAACTATGTATTGTAATACAATTTGTAGTTTAAATAATTTACGTTGTGTTAAAAGTATAGTTTTCGTGATCCAGAAATTGGATGCTTTTTAATTTTACATCTGTGTCCAAGGATAGGGTTGTACTCAGTTGTACTGGCCTCTACAATAACAAATATTTATTAGAACAGTACCAAGTATATCTTTTTTCATGAGAAGTCCGTCCAAATCTCCAAACTACTCAAGTATGGTGAATTGAAATGACCAATTAATTCCTTTTCTTTTTTTGCCGTACTGTTCAACAGAATATACAATTTTCAGGCTACCTTCTTATTAACCCCGTAAAAGTCAAATTTCCTTGATCTAAAAAATTATCCCACGCGCGAATATTGTACCGCGAGATAAGTAAAATCAAACAAAACAAAACGTAATTCTCTAACAAAATTACACCGTTATCCGCAAGAATTCCATCTCAAATCGAGAGAAACGCCCGCTGGGAAAGATTTATCGATCCATCGAAATGGCATACGCAAAACGGTAAATCACAATCCCTTCGCGTGTACATAAAGTCATTGGAAGAAAAAAAAAAGAAAGAAAAAAAAATCAAGAAAATCGCGCACAAAAGTATAGAGAAACGTTAAAGGGGGAGGGAAGAGAGAAAAGAGCCCACGGCGGTACAGCAGGTAGTTATAGTACACGGTAGACGCTCGCGCGTCCGAGCACATTACGTATGCCTGTAATATCGCCGCCCACGATTATCACTACTATACTCCGCGCACTGCCCACTTAGAGGCTCAGCACATTGTATGGCATTAAGAAAGACGAGCGCGCTCCTCTTTGCAATCTCCTCGCTTTTGCTTCCTTCTCTCGGCTCCTTGTCCGTATATAATATATCTTTTAGCGCCTCTTACGGTAGTCTTGTTCTCAACTCGTTGCGTTACGCCATCGAAAGTATATTGTATATGGGTGGTGGAGAGAGTAGCGTGCACACACAACCTTTGAGTACTTAACCGTTGTACGTGAAAAACTCGTTTTACCCGACTGTAACCGAAGCAGCGAGAAAACTCTTTTTTTGGCCGTCGTTTATTGTTGGCGCATGGAAGTGAAAACTGTAATAAAAACACGTGCCTGTGTAGAAAAGGCGATAGAGAGGAACGGAAAGTATAGGGAGAAAAAAAAAGATTTGCGTGCGAGCTGGTCGTAGGTGCACCACCGGTCTCCTCGTCGAGAGAACCTTATATAACTTCGCTGCTGCTTTGACCACCGGTTGACTAATCAATCATCGATAATGTTTCGATGTATTTTCGTTTTAATGTGTTAAATGTGTTATTTGTGGTTCACAATAATTTTTTTTTTTTTTTTCAACACTGGATTGCTTTTGGCTTTGAATTTTTTAAATTTAAATTACAACCGTAGTATAGCCGAGGTGTCGTAAAAAAATAACAGATCTGTTGGAGCGCAGAAAATTTTTATAGCGCCAACTTACCTCTTGGGCGTAAAATGGCGAAAAAAAATAACCTCGTTTCTATTTACGATATCTGTTCGCGGAATGAACAATCTCCTCCGACTTGGGAATTTTTATTTGGGGTCGTGTATTGTGTTACAAATGTAGTAGTTACAAATAACGTGTATGGCTTGTACAATTATCTTTATTTGGATCAAGATCGCTAATTGGATTATAAGTAAATAATTAGAATTAAAATTTATAACGGCTGGGTGCGAATAAGCAACCCTGATTTTTCACTATTCCGCCAGTGAAAATGTTGTTCACTTTCGCAAACAGTGAAATTTTCACTATTTCAAATTTAGAGAGTATATTTATATTGACATACTCAGAAAGAAGAAGAGAAAAAGGCCTCGCGGAAGACGACGGTCGAACCGGCATTGAAACGAAGCCACACTATGCGTTTACGTTTGTTCACGCGTCGGTCCGTGTACCTTACACATTCAGAGAGAACACGCGCACAATTCTCTCTCTCTCTTTCTCTGTGCCGCACGAGGAACTTGAGGAGGTGAGGTCGCTAACCCGATGACTCCGTCCCTCCACCTCTCGCGTTGGCTGCCGGTGTTTCCACACAACGTGCGCACCTTCGTGTTTCTCTCGACTCCTGTGCCATGGCTTTGCGCCTGCGTCTCTCTCTCGGGAGAGACCCTTTCTTTCTTTCTTCCTGCTGATCCCTTTTCCACCTCTCTTCCTTCCCACCACGTCTTACGTAAGTAGTGCACAACATTACGACTCCTCTATATGATTGTTCCACCCGCATGGATATATAAAGGGTGATAAATGATGGTTTACTGTATACACACAATCTGGTGCGTGTGTTCCGCTGTGTGCATCACATAGTAAAAGCACGCGCGCCAAAGTAACGGGCTTACCGTGTGTGTGTTTTTTTTTTTTTTTTTTTTTTCGTGCAGAGCACTCGCTTGTGGGGCTTGAAAGTGCACGCGTTTGGGGAAACAGACAACACGCGAGTAATTTCAATTCTGCAATTTTATACAAGCACGTATATTTGCGTGTGGCCGCATGATTCGGACTGATTTTCGTGGTTGATATAGATCATAAGGTAAATTTACGCCTGCTAGAGCTTTATGTATATATTATGAGTGGAGAAACTCTGCGGCTATATCGTATAAATGCGTTGCAGGAGTGTGTACTTTAGTGCCAGGCTCTTTCAATTATCGTCCATTGAACGCCTTGTTGCTCGCGCGTGCTCTTTTATCTTCTTCGCTGATTAGTGGGTAAAAGAAAAAAAATTCACACGCTCGCGTTATTAATCAGGTGACCCTCTTTTGTATGGTGCAAACTACCTGTGGAATATATTACATGCATGCGCGTATTCTCTCTTTGGGTTGTCGGCGTTGCTTTTCTCATCTGCGTAAATTGAATGTGCACGTGGAGAGACGAAAACACGCAGTTAATAATGGTGACGTATATGTAGGTATACATGTGAGTTGTATTGTGTTTTATTTACGAGCTAATTTATAAGAAAAAGCGAAAAGTATATTGGAAGAAAAGTGCTTTGCTTTATAATGATCTCGAGGGGTGTATTGCATGTATACACACACATCCGACCATTTTCTAACTTAATTATAATCCGCGGTAACTAGGTCAGCTTTCCAACTATGAAATTCTGAATTACCTGGTTGCTTACGAAGCGCAAAATTAAACGCACGAGTTATTTATTCAATCAAACTAGTTACACAGATTGGTATAAATATTGCATTTGACTGGTGTCTAGCCTGTACTTCTTCCCATGTATTGAGCTCAAGCTTCAAAATTGATCAATCACCCAAGCGTTTTTTTTCTGGAGAGAAAACTACCCTCACTTTGACCTGATCAATCAAATCAGCTCTAAATATATTTAACAACTCTAAGTTTTAATGGAGCTCTTTCCATATTAATGTAAATGTGTTTCATAATGTGTCCTGAAAAGGCTGACACACAGGGTAGCGAATCGTCACTCGTTTGAGCAATTATTTTCATCTTTACCCTCAACGGATCCCTCGATTTATGTGTACCAAAATAAAACAGCCAGAAAACCAAAGTCAAACCCTAGGCTCGTTACACCCCATAATATATCAATGCTAAGTACAAACCTATGCTGTATGCAACCTTTAGATATTTCCTACAAGAAAAAGTACAAACCTTAGTATCGACTAGTCAGTCTTTTAAAGTAGATAATATGATATACCACTACAAGTTTGTGAAAAACAACAACCTTCTCAAATTCGTGAATCTCATGATATACTTTGTCTTTGTGGACCCAGTGCGATATGGTCCTGCTCTTGATAAGCTCTTGTATTTCGATGTTTCGACACTCTGACTTAAAGTGGTAATAATCAGATTATGTAAGACTTTCACTGGGTCTAATATGTTTCCTACATCCGCACTTACGGTGTACGACTTTGTAATGATGGTTTGACAACAGAGTAGTCCCATAATCCAAATAGGCCTCCTCGATATTCTCGTTTCTTTCATATCAAGGAGTTGCTGGACTACCACAGTGTATATGAAAGGTTGGTGGATTTTATAGCTCAGAAAATGTGGTTGTGGAATAAGAGCAACAATTGACAAATTCTGGGACCCTTTTTCTTTTTCTTCCAAGAAATCATAGTTAAAATTACTTAAACTGCTCGGTTTCACGTAGTTGTGTAAAAAAAATCTTTTTTCGCGGAAATGGAGACGGTGTAGGGACCAATTCATAACACTTGAGCTCTCCATCATTGGTAAACTAAATAAAGCTCGAAATCACACGTACTGAACTCGTAGCGATTTCAGTTACAACAGTGGCGCATAGCTTTTTTTTTATCCCTGACTAAATCATCATCCATCACCACCACATCTGACAAAGGACAAGCAGATACTAATAACAATGTTCCAAAGCCAACATCATCGGACCGAAAGGCGTCGCGGAGTGGAATTCACGAGATGGATACACACATGGAACATATATATATACATATAGGTGCAAAGTACATGTGACGTACACGGACACGAACACATGAAAGCGCATATCTCGGGCGCTGGAAATTATCCGTCTGGGCTATTAATAAATCTAGCGTGATAGAGAGAGAGGGTGGATGCCACGCCTACATAGGCCGCTGACTTGCTCGAGAGTCGCGAGCTGTATCATGTACGACTGCCCGTGTATATCGCATATACGAGAAAATAGCAGAATTTTTCGCGTGTACTGTGTTAACGCACGCCTGCGTGACCGAGTGCGTGACTGTATAATGTAGTTGGCACTGGTAATTGTGTGTTACGATGATAAAAGCTGGGTTTTTTGTTTTTCTTTATTTTTTTTCGCTGCGAGTGCGATCGATACGTTGGCATTGAATTACGAGCAACGGCACGCTGTCGATGCACCAAGAATCGGTATATTTTCCCTTGGTTTTTTTGTTTTGTTTTTTTCATTGTTTTGGACTCGGAGGGGAAAATGAAATGGACACTCGAACCTGTCACTTATTCCTTGTCCAGTGTACGTGTTGTTTGTCGTATTTTTAGCTTAATTTCATTATTTCCAACGAGTCATGTAGTGAAAAAAAAAAAAAAAAAAAAAAAGTAATGATGTCACGGGAAAATTTCGTACTTACCTCTCTTATTTGTATGGTTAAACTTGCGTAGTGGTTAAGATAAAAACACTCTTCACACATATTTATCTTTGAAAATGATAAAGTGTTATTTTCCTTCACCAACATTTGGTAAGACCATTGGAATTGAACAAAGAGGTTTGGAAGGTTGTACAGGGGTTAAAACCATCGGGAACTTGATCCTTGATATGAATTTATTCCACTAACACGCATGGCAAAGTCAACCTTCTTGGAGGGGATTGACAGACTGCCAGAAAGCTCAGGAATTAGTTTATCGAAAGTAAAAATTTAATCGACTTGTTTATTGCGTACACTAATTGATTTATAATAATAGATTTATTGTTTTTTCTTCTTTCAAACATACATAACTCATCGGCTCTCGGTGAAGTCGTACTTAATTTAAATGTGTTTTAAATGATAAAATTTTTCCTAAAATAAACAAAACAAAAAAAAATGACTTGAGATAAAGCTTATCGAATTATGATATGATTGGTTCAACCTGCAATCGTATGACTATAAATGAAATGCGTAAAAGACCCAAAAAAACCCTGACTAGTGATACATAATTTAACAAACAAAAACAAGTGCATCTTATGTAAAATAATAATCTTTTTATACAATACATGAAGGCGAGCATGAAGGTACTCTGGTACTGGGATACTAAAATCTTAGTGACTATAATTTTCTTATGACAAAACAATTAATTTTTCTTTTGCGACACGTACACCGTACTATAATGTAAATCTTTAATGCTGTTGAAATGTATTTTAAATCATTGAGGTGTAAATCATTTTTTTTTTTTTTTCTTTTTTTTCATACATCACGAAACTTAAAAAACAATTCAAACAATAAAAATTCAGCGATTGCCCATATGAAAATAATATTTCCTATCGTAAAAAAAACAGTGAACCATACATTTTTTTGCCACTAACATTTATCTTTATTAACACCCTCTCTCATTGGGCGCACAATCGAAGCACAAATCTCTTTTCGAGAGAACACATATCATTAAAAAAGTCTCGGGACAAACAAAACTCCCAACGGTTCGTAAAAAGTAGGGCAAAGCTCTACGGTGACAGACGCAGTCGAAGCACGACACACAATCTGGTGCGTGTGTTCCGCTGTGTGCATCACATAGTAAAAGCACGCGCGCCAAAGTAACGGGCTTACCGTGTGTGTTTTTTTTTTTTTTTTTTTTTTTTCGTGCAGAGCACTCGCTTGTGGGGCTTGAAAGTGCACGCGTTTGGGGAAACAGACAACACGCGAGTAATTTCAATTCTGCAATTTTATACAAGCACGTATATTNAAAAAAAAAAAAAAAAAAAAAAAAAAAAAAAAAAAAAAAAAAAAAGTAGCGATAGGAAAAAAAAAGGTAACTGGTACAAGTCACGCGAATAACGCTGATTGAGAATCAAATGGCGAACACGCCGTGAACGTCGTCAGTAAATGACCTTCTTCTTCTTCTCGTGCTGTGTGCGTAACTCGCGTACTGTGGCGTGTGCGTGTGACACACACTCACAAACAACTCCCTTGCGGATATTACTCGGAATCGCGCGAATCGAACGAGCGGGAATCCGAAGCTAATTTTAGGCAAGTCGGGCTCTTTGGATTCCCACTCGCTCGCGAGTGTGTGATGGATAAACACAAGCACTGCCTGTAAATCTCGCGGGGCCACCCGGAGATGCGACGTCTTATGATTCGATTTATCTCTCTTATACGCTCTTTCTTGCTTGATGCAACCACTGCCCGGTTGATTTTTATTATTTTTTGCTCCTTTGGTCATCGTACACTGGTAGGAGTTTTTTTTTTTTAATTTTCGTGATTATTCAGTCTCGGCATATCATATTCCAAGAGCCAATCGCGATTTATAAAACGCTAGCATGAATCAGTCCGTGAAATCTATTGGACTTTTCGTAATGAAATCGTTCTGAAATGAATTGAAAATCACCATTCATTAAAATCGTATCAGGTGTTTCACGAAATCATGAAATCCAAGTATACAATGAGTAAATACATTTCTCGAACTTTATTTGGTACAAAGAGGGAAAAAAATGGTAGTTTTCCTACGAGTTTGAAAAGTCTCTGTTTGCGAACCGAGAGCCTCCCAAAACCACCCGAGGGCGGAAAAACAATTGTTTTTGAAATCACTTGGGTATTTTTTTTACACTTTTTTGAAATCAATACCGAAATCATATCAAGTGAGCTTAAGTCATGAAATTATAAAATAACACTTTCAACAAGTAGACAGTTTTTAATACGAGGACAGCAAGTTTAATCTATAGGAAATCCCTTTGAAATCGATAAAAAAATCTTAAATCATTATCCTCGCAAAAATGAACGAAAGAAAGTGAACATGTTTTTTTTTTTCTAATCAGTCGATATCACACGCCATCTTACTTTGTTCGGGAAAAAAAAAAAAAACATAAAAGTTGAACAGAGACGTGCCACGCCTCATCTAAAATTCAAATGAATCGTACACCAAATTACAAGCCGAAGAGCGTAAAATCGACCGATGCCACCGTGCAATCGAAAGCTCTCCCGTTGACCAAAACATTGGTCATTTAGACACCACAAAAACAACCGATCAAAGCTCACTTGCTCATACACTTTCTCGCATCGGCTCGTTTTCTTATCGGATCAGATCACGCGACGAGTCCCCCCTTACCCGCCTAATGACGCGCGATTAAATATTCTTTGACTCTCCATCTTGTTTTTTCTTTCTTGTAATCCCCTTTCCTTGTTGCTATACCTCGCCGTGCTTGCACCTCCCCACGCGCAAACCGATTAGCATGTATTATACTCGCCCAAGCTCACAACTACAATTTCACAGCCAGCGCGTGGAGTCTCTCCTCCTTCGTTCACCTGCGCGGTTCTTCTTCTCACTTTTTGATCCCCTTGTGTGTGTGTGTGTGTGTGCTCGCGCCTGTTATTCCCCCGTATATGTAACCAAGTTGCACTGGGTCAAACGCCGCCGACCCGGTGATGCAACGAAAAGCAGCCAAGTCCGGATCTCGCCGCCGCCGCCGTGCTGCTATTACTGCTCTTTTCCCTTTCTCGCTCCGCAAAAACCGATCAACCCACTGGCGCTTGCATATTATATACCTACATGCTGTAACAGTCCAAGCGCGGAGCTTTTCCAAACTCGACGTGCAAGCTCGGGCTCGCGGCGAAGTAGAACAGCACCGAAAACGGTCCGATCCCCCCCCCCACTCGCGTTGGAAGCTGCGTGTATACGTTTCAGCAAAGATCGGCAACGAGAAGGGAAAAAAGAGGGGAGGGGAACGAGATCGCGGCTGATTTATTTTTTTTTACGAACGAAGCCTGACAGCAGCAGGAACGGGAACGCGCGTCAATTACGCGGTGCGCGCGGTGGTGGGCCTACTTTTACGTAACCCCTGAGCCGCCAGTGCACGAGGCTGCAGTCGGTCGCGCGCCAGCTCGTAAAAAAAAAAAGCGCCGGCTGGTTGTTTTTCTCTTCGGGGACACGTATGTGCGAGTGATGTGCTGGTGTCGTGGGCTGTTATCGTGGCCTTGTCGCGTGTGGAATCCCGAGGATGATGGGTAATGGGTCCCAGCCGTGGAGCGTGGCGATTGGGTGTTTGCGAGCAACGGGTCTGCAGATGTTTGCAAGAGAGCCAGCGGCGAGGAGGAACGTGTGGGAGTGTCGGCTATTGTGACGGGGGAGGACACCTGATCGGTTTACTTTCGGTCGTTTATTGTTTTCGTTTGTCGAGAAAAAAACAAAAGTGCCTCGACTTTGGGAGTAATTGTTTTTTTTTTGGACTCGTCGCGTTAGCCAAAACTCTCACTCCCCAGCGACAATGGCTATGCTGCATTTGACTTTGGTCGCTAACGAGATGAACAAGAGAATGCTCAAGTCTATATCGAGCCGGATCGACTTGGTAAGCCGAGCATTGATGCATTTTCCCCGTCTACTCCGTTGTACAATATTAATATAAGCATATAGGTATATCAGTTGCGCTTTGTGAATTACAATGTCTAGTTGTATCTGGTTCTACGACGCGAGTGAGGATTTTTTACCGAAAGGACAAAGAGAAAAACGATCTCTGCACCTGAGGAACTTTTACCGCGTCTCTATGGTTGAATTTTAAGAAAATTATATGCCTATGACACGGTGAAGATGTGATATCTCATCATATTGCTGATCATCAATTTTCACCCGCTTTGTTTTCGTTGATTTTTTTTTTTCTTTTTTTTTTTTTTTAATGAAAAGTAAAGTGCATAAATTATGTTTTCAATCAGCCCATTTAAAGATTATTTCATCTCATTGAAAAAACATCATGCAAGTTTGAAATGAAATTTTACCGATTGCCAAATCGTTTGCGCGCGTATCCATAGAGAAGTTAAGTTACCACGGCGCTAAAAATATAGCTACGTCTAGAGCTTTTTTTTTTTCATTTCAGAAATGACTTTAAACGTGCGAATCGTTATGCAAAAACGACGACTCGAACAACAAAACGCTTTTCCCCACTCGTTTATTTCGCTTAAACGCGTTTCGTTTCTACATGCCGATAATTAACTTTGTGTTATGATTTTGGCGAGCTAAAAACAGAGCTAGTTTATTTAAGGAGGTTATTCTAAAATCCAATTTGCTCGAGAAGTTTTTGAAAAAATGTTCGTTAGGCAGTTTTATTGGTGCTCGCGGCTTGTAATTTTTAAAGAAAATTCTGAGGAAACTCAATCTCGACAATTTCATCACTCAAGTATACACAACATATTCTTACTAGAGCGACTGGTGTTATTTTTTTTTTCATAACGACTTTAAACAATGTCATTAAGAATTATTCTCGGAAATCATTATAGTGTTACATAAAAGTTTCAAAATACCTGTAAAGATAACATTTAAAAAATGTGATGATAATTATACGTTTTGTGATAAAATCCGAATGCCATTAGAAAGCAGATTACATTTACATTATTTACTCGTTTGGCCATTTAATTGTTCCGCTACTACGTAATCTCTTATCACCACGTAACACGAAATTTTAACGATATCTTATCGAAATCGGGTCGATTGACACCCAAATGACATTTGAATCTGTAAAACAATAACAAACTGGTTTTCCCTATCAAAATCGATAAAGACCATTCCTAGGTTCCGGACGTTATCCCCGATGATAATATAATTAACTATAACCGATTTTGAACTTTATATGTAAACATTGGAAATAGGAACGACATACCTATAGGTACTACGTCATATGTTTGTGCGTGTGCACCGGCTTTTTTAATGCCTTTTTAATGATTATTTATCGTAGTTTTGTGCATAAGTCACGTCAAAAATATGTGTAAGTGCCATCACATCGACATTGATAATACTACTCTCCTGAAAAGTAGGGACTTTAATAAGTAATCGCAGTCGGTATAAGATTAAAATACATACTTTTATTGCACACATGTACATTTTTTTATAAGTGTCTCTAATAAAGAGGAAAAATAGTGTCGAGTCGTCTGCAATTAACGTATTCCGTGTATCTTTATTGCAGCGAGTTCTTGCTGAGTACGAAGACGACGTCGACGCCGCCGCCGACGACGACGACGAGGAGGAGGAGGAGGAGGAATACGAAAAAATGGCCGAAACGAGTCAGCAGCAGCATCAGGAGGTCGAGGAGCCCAAGACGAACGGCATCGACCTCACCGAGGATGAGAAGAGCAAAATGAGGCCCGCGGATATTGACGCTGTAAGTGCAGGACTTGCTTTTTTACTCGTATTTTGGTATAATTTTTACGGTTTACTACGGATATGAGTGTTGTCTGTTTTGTGAATAGCATTTTTTTAGAGTTTTTGCAGTTTCATAATAAGGGGTCGGATTTAAACATTTTTAGGTTAAGGACGGCTCTGTTTGTGCATATTATTATGCGTTTTTTGTAATTTTTTTGTGTGTACACCTGTACACCTTTTGTGTGTAGTCACCTCGTGTTGGTGACTTTATTTACCAGAGTGCAAAAGCCAAGTATATGTATAGACCCGACTTGTTGCTCCACGCCATCAGGAGTTTTACTATAATAAATGAGTTTGTGTGCAACGAAAAATGACATAAACTACTTTGAGGTTTGATAGTGACATTGTGAATAATCTATTGCAGGACATGAAAGAAATGGAGAGGAGAAAGCGAGTCGAGATGATGATAAACTCGCGCCTGTTCAGGGAGGAGCTCGAACGTATCATAGAAACTCAAATGAAGGACGGCGCCGGTCCCAGCGGACTACTGCAGCAAATCTCTGAAATGATGGGCTACCAGGGAGCTCGTTTCAACAGCAATGTGTTCAAAAGTAAGCGCCGAATCATCTCTGTTTCAAACACAAATGTCATTACAAAATCATCACTTCATCATTATCTTGCAGATTCGAACTGCGTCGTCCCGATAAACGACATACGCGGAGTCGAGAGCATGGGTTACGCCAAGGGCGAGAAGCTGCTGCGCTGCAAACTCGCCGCGGTCTTCCGGTTGCTCGATCTCTATGGATGGACGCAAGGCGTTGGGGGCATGATAACCGCTCGCCTCAACCAGGATCAAGAGCACTTCCTCGTCAATCCGTATGGTTTGCTTTACCACGAGGTGACGGCCTCGAGCCTCGTCAAGGTTGACATGCAGGGCAACGTCGTCGAGCAGGGCACGACGAACTTCGGTGTACACATGGCCGACTACCAGTTGCACTCGACCATTCACGCCGCGCGTCCAGACATCAAGTGCATCATCCACATCGCGACGCCCTCCGTCACAGCAGTGAGTAATCGTGATTTGTGTCGGATGAATTGTTAAATTGTTGACAGTAATTGATGGATCGTGATCCGCAGATATCGTCGCTCAAGTGCTCTCTTCTGCCAATCAGCCAAGAGAGCATAGTCATTGGCGAGGTGAGCACCCACACGTACACTGGCAGTCTAGAGCCAGAGGAGCGTGAAAAGCTCGCGCGCAGCATCGGCATCCTCAACAAGGTCCTTCTGTTGACGAATCAAGGCGCGCTCTGCTGTGGCGCATCGATCGAGGAAGCCTTCTACAACGTTTACAACACGGTGCTGGCCAGCGAAACGCAGCTTAAACTGATGCCCGTTGGCATCGACAATCTCGTCCTGATCTCGGACGAGGCACGCAAGGCCATATACGAAGCGTCGCGGAAGGCACCGGTGCCTCAGAAGAGCAGTGTAGCTGCGGAGTCCTCGGGTCTCGCTGAAAAGGTCGAAAAGCGCTACCACGTTGGTGGCACGAAATTCGAGGCCCTCATGCGCATGCTCGACAATGCGGTTAGTACTTACTCTTTTGTGCATTGCTCTGTGTATAAGGTACATCTTGGCTGGCTATATATCTTTATCTGAATGTCGAATGGGAATGGAGTCGAGAAAGAGGAGGGGTCAGAGGTCATTATCGGAGAGTAGCTCGCTTGTTTACTACTGGAGGCTTATTTGAGCTTTTATTGAATGTAATCGAGATTGCTGCGAGTATGACAGAGAATAAAGTACTATACCGTGCTGTGGCTAGTTTTCGTTTCGCATCATTAACGTCTTTGATGCCTATCGAAAAAAAAAATTTGGCTATTGATTAAATACGGGTGACATCGAATACAAACAACAAATAATCTTACTAAATGATGTTCACTCCTTTTAGGGCTTCCGTACGGGATACATTTACAGACAGCCTTTAGTCAAAACCGAACCTCCCAGGCCACGTAACGACGTCGAAGTACCTCCTGCCGTTTCTTCCCTCGGCTATTTGCTTGAGGAAGAGGAATTATACAAAACTGGGTAAGACATGTCTACGTACTTTTTATAATACCAATTTTAGCATCTTTAAACATGCTGCCTTTATACTTATTTCATAAAGCTAAACTGTGTTACAATAGTTTTCGATTGTACACAAAGAATGATGGTTCGACTGAGATGTATTTTAAATAATTTTTCTTTTAAGAAATTGGAAATTTGGTCGCAAAGGAAACGACAGAACACGTTGGCTGAACTCACCAAATGTTTATCAGAAAGTAGAAATCCTAGAGACTGGCACACCAGACCCAAAGAAGATTACTAAGGTAGAAGTCATAACTTTTGAAGATAAGACGAATTAAACCTTTTTTTATACCAACCGGACTAAATTTTTTTTTAACTAATAAATAGATATATATTCGCGTAGATAAATAAGTATAACTAACTCAATTTTCAAGACGCTTAGAATCGTTAGCCATGTTTATCGGCGTTGCTTTTTTAATATATAGATTTTATGGATGAACTTGCAAAGATCTTATTTATACAGATAACAAATTAATTACAACTGATATATAAATGTATATCAACGTTACGAAAAAAAAAAAAAAATTAATCAAATGATATTATAGTGATCTTAAGAGGAATCAGTGGTTCAGTGCTTTAAAATGCCCTTTGAGATTTTTTGCTTCGATTAATGTGAAAAAAAACCTTCGAGCATTCCAAGAATGCATTCCACTTTTATTTATTAATATACACATATTCTATTTATACTATTTTGTCGTCTTTTAATTGTTAAGTAGTTTCAATGTTTTTAAATGTGCAATTTAAATTTACATATATAGTTATATATACATCAGTGCTACGTACAAACAAAAAACTAAGTGGTGAGATACCGATATTATTAGCCTAGTTCCTCTCAGCACATCGCTGTTGAAAGAATCGTATATCATATGAGTATATTTGTTTTTAAAGCGTGAGACGTGAACAAATTACATCTATTGTAGCTTTTTTGATGTTTCAATAAAAGTAAATGCTATTGAACAAATCATTTTTGATAACTACTTAAATAATCCTTCCTTGGCAATCATTAGTGGTAGAAGTAGAAATAGCACTCTAGAAAAAAAAAGTATGAAATTACTTGAGCATGAAAAACACTTCCTCTCTGCATACTTCTAAAAATATGACTCTTCAAACAAATGTGTGTGCCTGTTGGTCATCATCAAAGCTTTCGGTGGCCTCGGCATCAAACATCCACTGCATCCACAAAACCAGACATCGACTAAAATAAAGGAAAAAAAAATGTAATGCGTTTCTTTATAGAAGCTCCAAGTACGTGGAATACTTTATAGAACACTGAGATGCGATATAAAGTGTAAAGTCGATGTGAAACCGGCTCCGCAAGCTTTACTTTAGGACTAGCAGGCACACAGCTCGCGTTTTAAGAGTTGCCCAAACTTTAATGATTGTTTTGGAATGATTATTCGAAGAGTTTCTTTTTTTGCTTACATATAAAAGCAAAAGGGAAACGAAATTTTGATTAGAGATACTATTATTGCGGGGTCTGGTGTAACGTTCTGGTTTTGTGCGCAGTGGGTGTCAGATGGCTCGCCGACCCACAGCAGTACTCCGGTCAAGATCGACGGTGCCCTTATGTTCGTACCGAAAAACACAAATCCAAAGGAATTCAAACAACTTCAACAACAGGTGCGTTACTCTCTACATGTCAGCATTGTTCTCTTTATGCCTATAAACTCATCGTATTACAATTTTCTATTCAGATCAAAGACTATCGAAGAGCTGACAAAATTTCAGCTGGTCCACAGTCACATATTTTGGAAGGTGTTACGTGGGAAGAGGCAAAGAAGATGCAGGTCCGTTAAAGTCAGATTAATCGTGATATCTTATTTTACAACCGAATTTTAATACTTGAAAAAAAAAAAAAACAATTTAAGGATGCAACAATAAGTGGAACTGGGGAACAAGTCGTCCTTGTTGGGGCCGCTAGCAAAGGTATTATCCAGAGAGGTTTCCAACACAACGCCATGGTATACAAAACTCCATACGCAAAAAATCCTTTTGATCAAATCACGGATCAAGAGCTCGACCAGTACAAAAAAGAAGTTGAGCGAAAGACTAAAGGAGATGGATGTGCGTACATTAATAGTAAAAATTTTGCTTTGTTAAAGTTTTTTTGTTCTCGTACAAACATTTTTACTTAAAATTTTACTGTACATTTGCAGACGATGAGTCACAGTCAGAATCAGAGGGTCTTTCGTCCTTCAACATCAGCCGCGCAACTCATGATACGAGCACTGCCAAGAGCCCCGTTCAGTCGCCAGTTTCTGTCACCTCAGAAACGGAAGAAGAAAGTAGAGATGGTAAATTTTTTGTTTTTTTCTCTACATATTTCACATTTTTTTTGTTCAAAGCTCCTCGAGTGTAATTTGAATCCATATATGTTGCGTTTGTCCAAACAGAGCCTAAAGTATTACGGATAGAAACCAAACAAGTGCCTGCGCCGAGTCAACCGGAAGTTGTGCTTAGCGATGGTGAGTACAATCTATTTTTCAATAACAAAGCATTGGTTTTTTCATGAGTGTTTTATTTTTCGGCATTTTGATGAAAATTTTTTCTTTTTGTATTTCAATTTGCATATCTGGTTATTCAACTTTAATCGAATGATGATCCTTTTCATATATTAAAAAAAAATGAATTTAAATTGCACGATATTCAATGCATGAGCATGTGAAAATTTGTCAATACACAGAAAAATCAGTAGAAATCTCGGTGGTGGATGGTTCATTGACACAGCGGTTTGATGTTAGAACTGAGTCCGTGAAAGCTCAGATTGGGATAAATATGGCAACAGGTGAGAATTAGTTGCAAGTTTAAACACAAACATCATAACGACATTATACATATACTCGTCATTTAATTTGTTATTACTTATTCATTGTATGTAACTTAAGCTAAACTCCAGTATAGTTTACACAAAAAGTTTTTTGGAATTTTTTTAAAACACTTTGAAAGATATATTTTTAAGCCATTCATTACTGATCATAGAAATTCGTTTTTAACACCAACGTTTGCATTACCTCGATGCCAAATTTCATGTAATTCATATGACACAGTGAATGCTGATTTTCTCAATGAGCAACGCCGCTCCGAGACGATGACCCGTAGTAGGAATGCTAATGGACGAGGTAAGTTCTGTGGGGGTTTTTCATTCTGCAGAACTAAAAGGATCACGCTTTCGTATGCTTTGATTGTGCTTGCTACTAAGAATGTCACTCCCAATGTGTAATGCATGCTGTAATTAATATTTTAACATTTTATGTTCATAACCTGGCACTCGCACCTCTGGCTACACGATACATATTTTCTTAGATTTTATTTTAATCCTTTATTTTAATTAATTTTAATTTTTTCCTTCCAATGTTTACCTCAATTGCTTATATTAGCGATTTTATTTAACACGACCTCTCATCTCCTGATCCTACTTACTTTTTATTATTTTGTTTACAATGTCAAATTTAAAAAATTCACGTGGTATACATGAGTACTAATAAACAATATCTTATAGAAAGTGTATACTTTCTTTGTACACAAGACTAACAAATATTAATTTTTTGTTTTCCACATTTTTATCAAGTTTTAATGCATAATTATTTTGTACAATTTTTTTAGTTAATTTTTCTTCATAGTACATTTGAAAGGAGTAAAATATAATACTAAAAACATAATTTTGGAGTGAATTAATTTTTTTTTTTTTTTCAAAGTGGATGTAATGAACTGTGAGTCACCAGCAATCGAAACATATTCGTTAATAGTTTTCAGCGTAAGAGTCCTAGAATTACAAACCTATAGAGCTAACTGTACTTGTGGATAAACTTCATGAATAAATAAGAAATATGAATGAATTTTATCTACATGCTCAAGTTTACATTTTTTATTCGATATTGTTTATGTCCACTCTTTTAGAGTTAAAGTCCATGGTTGAGTTAGATCCGCAGCAATGTTAGACCAAGTTGCGTTCAGGTCATCAGAGGTCTCGTAAAACTAGTAAAAAAAAAAAAAACATGCAAAGCAGTCTGGAAAATAAGGAGACAGGGTCCATGGCTAAGGGGTGCGGGGACCTTCATCATGTGCTGTCCAGTGTTAACACATTGCTTCCTATACCACCCGACTACAACAGCCATTTGTGTGCTGGGCCGATCTGTCGTTGCAGGAATGTCCGGTGTATGGAGCTTTAGCAGTAGCCGCAGCCATTCCAGCGAAGATTCCGTTTCCTCATCGTGGATGCACGACGGCAGCACAAACGGTCTGTGTAAGCTCGAAAGAACTCGATCTCAAGAACTGGCTCGCCCGATGTTCCCTGTATTAGTTGATGTTGCTGGCAGCTCAACTGAGTTTAAAAATCGAATTAGGAAAGCCAAGTTTTTCCAAAACTACGAGAATATGATGAAGAAAAACATCAATAGCAATGGCTTGATTGTCAAGAGTGAGAGCGATTTGAGTGCCAATAATGTAGAAGCTTCAAGTTTAGACGAAGAAGTAGAGATATCAGACGAGTGCCAGACCGCTGAAGAACAGTTTGAACAAAACTTGGATATTACACTAACCGATGTCAAGTTTACAAAGAGTGCTGACGTAGATTTTGCTGAGAAAGTGGACTTATCCTTGAGTAGTACCATTACAGAGAACAAAGATGACACATTACTTTCTCCAAGATTAGTTAAGCAGAGTATGGAGATGTGTAAAAGCAAGGACAGTATTATCAGTAACTTCAGAAAATCCTTGGACAGCGTTTTTAATTCTCTTTCTTTGGAAAAAAACATTGGAGACGATAATATCAAATATATAAATGATGAAAATGTCGTAGAGTCCGTTACAAAAGAAAAAAATGATGAATGTACTTATAAACTAAAAACAGACTTGATCAATACTGATAATCTAGTGGATAACTCGAAAGAAAATGAAAAATCTGGTGATGAATTTGATGATTTCGAAATCGTTAATAACGGGGATCAAAGAACTTTAAGTGAAACGAGTGATACAATAAACCATCTTGTTCCAGGAGAGTTTGTTGTTGAAAAAGATACTAATGAGGGAGAGCAATATGTAAGTGAAAAAGATCTGCTAGTCAAGAATGAACCATGTACTGACAATCAAAGCATAATTAAAAGTAATTCAGTAAACAATATAAATGTCACAGTGGGCTCAGAAGCAATACCAAGTCCAAGTGATGATAATAATAAGCCATTGAACAACAGTCCCTTGAAAGAGAATGAAAAATCCATTGATGAATTTGATGATTTCGAAATCGTTAATAACGAGGATCTAAGCACTTTAAGTGAAACGAGTGATACAATAAACCATCTTGTTCCAGGAGAGTTTGTTGTTGAAAAATATTCAAGTACCAGTGAAGGAGAGCTATATTTGAGCAATAAAGAGATGTTTTTCAATAAAGAATCATGTACTGACAATCAAAGTACACATAAACATGCCGAAGAAAACTATCCTGAAGTCACAAGAGAAGACGCTTCTATTTACAGCAAATGCTATGGTGCTTCAGTGCTTGAAAGTATCGCAGATTTATTTGAAAGTCCAGTACAAATGATAACAAATGTAGAAAAGGAAAATAATAAACATTTTGGCAATTGTGAAATAGAGTCGATTATCGATGAGGAGCAAATAAACAATGACTTGGACGAAACTGTTGATAAGGAACAACAATATTTAATTGAAAGGGATACAAATATCATAAATCTTATGGAAGAAGGGCCTTGTATCGATGAATATATTGGTACCAATGAAGTAGAGCAATATTCAAGCAAAGAATATCTGTCTTTCAATAATGAACTGTTTGTTGGCGATCAAAATGTCGAAGAAAATAACGTAGAAAGCGATTTAGAAGATACAATAGAATTAGAAAGAACTTCAAGTTCTAATAGTAGCCAATTTGATGACTCAATGCCTGAAAGTATCACAGTTTTACCTGTAAGTCAAATGCAGACAATGACAAATGCAAAAGAAAAAAATTATGAACCATTTAGAAATTGTGAAACATACTTGACTGAAAATGATGAGTCACTACCCAACAATCACTTGGAAGAAAATGAAAAAACTTTTATTAAATTTGATTATACTAAAACTGTTGGTGTCGAGAAACAAGACATCTCTGAAACAAATGGAAAAACAATTAATCTTGTTGAAGAAAGACCATATGTGAACGAATATATTGATACCAATGAAGTGGAGCAACATTTAAGTAAAGAAGATGTCGATAATGAGTCATGTTTTGACGATAAAAATATGGAAGAAACTACTGTTGAAAACTATTTAGAAAACACAAAAGAATTAGAAACAATACCAAGTTTTCAGAAAAGTGATTATGATAGTGGCCCAATGCTCAAATATTTCATAGTTTTACCTGTTAATCAAGAACAGGTAGTGACAGACACACAAGAGGAAAACAGTAAACCCACCTACAGTTGTGAAATGGACTTGATTGTTAATGATGAGCCACTGAACAACGATTACTTAGAAGAAAATGAAAAATCTTACGATAATCTTGAAATTGTTGATTGCAAGAAACGAGAAATTTCAAGTGAAACGGATGAAAAAATAATTGATCCCTTTAAAGAAGAGCCCAGTATGTATATGTTTACCGATACCAAAGAAGGAGAGCAATATTTAAGCAATGAAGAGCCATTTGTTGAGAATGAACTATATACTGCCAATCAAAGTACAGAAGAAAACTATCCAGAAGTCACGAGAGATTCAGAAGCAATATCAGCTTCTAATAACAGCAAATGCGAGGTTTCAATGCTAGACGATTTAACAGCTTCATCTGTAAACCAAGTTCAGGAAATGACTTTGATATCAAATGGGTATTATGATCAAACCAGAAATTCAGAGATAGAGAGTAGCTCGATTAGTTCAAACCATTCAAAGCAAACCGAAGTAAAAGATCCATTCGTGGAAAACTTGATGGAAAAACTGTGGAAAGTCGAAAGCGATGTGGAGTCGCGTTTCACTTCGGATCAATCGCAAGATGAGACCGTCCACGAAAGCGAGACCACGGACGGTCTGTCAGATGGCTCCGTCAAGATTCGCAAGAAAAACTTGAGCAAGAGAGCTTCCGAGTCACCTAGTGTCAACAAGAACTACGACAGAGACTCTTCCGACGAAGAATGTAATGAAAAAAAGTCCCAGGTTCTTAAATCCTTGAAACATCTAGAGATTCTCGAGCTTACGTACTCCGAACTCGAGCGCAGCAGTGATAACCCGTCGTCCAGAAACAGTA
Organism: Copidosoma floridanum; assembly: GCF_000648655.2. Next base: position 1,640,653 of record NW_019379511.1, on the reverse strand, counting down.
CCGTGAGTTATGACGATCTCGTGGTAAAGCGAAATCCAGATGAGCGTCGCGACAGCCTCGTCGAACTTATCAATATGTGCGTTGACAGTAATCGATACGACACTCCGAAAAGGCCTTCCACTAGAATTACTCTCGAAAGGCTGCAGAACGCCCAAATCTCGGCAAAGTACAACAAAGACATGAAGCACGTGACCGACCTGTATCGTTTGAATCCTGGATACGAAACCAGTCTTGATTCCGATCTCGACACGACTTTGAACACAGTAATCGATAATCGTCAAGTCAACTCTGAACTTTTATGTGAAAATCAATTTGTGGTGTCTGGTGATGTGGATAACAAAAATAGCTTTGGTCCAACGAGTGACGAGGAAAAAGACACGGAAAATCGAGATTATTGCTTGCAAGACGAAACGGAAAGTGATGTCGATAACGAAGACACAGACGAAAACAGCGAAGACATCATTTGGCTTGAAATTTCCAAGGGAGATGAAAACGACGCTAATGTCGAGCGGTCTGAAGCTTCTTTCCAATCAAACGTGTCGAATCAAGGCTCCGATATTCTCGAGTTGTCGTCACAAACATTTCAAGAGCTCAAAACATCCAATCACGACGAGTTCATTAAGAACATCAGTTCATCGGTGGATGAGATCATCGAAGAACTCAATAATTCTCCGGACGACAAGAGAGGATCCAATCTTGCGCTGTATGTACCGAGCGACGTCACCAAGTGTTCGGCACTAGAGTTGACGATTTATGCCGAGCAAATAGCCGTATTGCAGTTTGTTAAGCACATTATCAAAGATTTAGTCGATCGTTTGCCCTGTTACGGTGACGACTTCTTGACAAGCTCACAGGTTGGTAGTTGCGAGGTGGCGAGGGCATACGAATCTACAGACTCGAGCGTTTATGTGATTAGCGAAGTAATTCACCATTTTGTTGATAAGGAGGCTGGTTTAGATGCTCACGATTTAAAGAGTAAGATTATTGTTACCGACAAGGAAGTGAAAGAAAGCGTGAATAAAGAGTTGAAAAATTTGAAGGACGATTACGATGCCGAGGATGAGCAAAGCATGAAGTGTTCGACGCCAAAACACTCGCCGTCTGTGTATCCAAGTGGAAGCAACAACTTTTCCGAATCTTCAGAAGAAGAAGAAGCAGAAGTTGCATCAGAAATACTCGGTGAGAACGAAATTTGCGGAACTGTTGTGGGAGTTGCAACAGATTTGTCGAAAAATCAGCAGGTGCCGATTACAGCCGCTGTGTCCTCGGTTTCGTCCTCATCGGCGGAATCTCATCATCCCGTGGAGCCCGAAACAACCGATAATGACACTAAATCGGATAACAGCAAGGAGAAGCAGACCGACAGTTCTGAAAACTTGAAAAACCAATCAAAATCCTCAAGCGATCATTCCAGTTCGAAAATATCCTCGGACTCTTTGAATGCTCAGGCTGACGAAGCACAAGAGGAGTGCACCGAGTTGGAAAATGGTGTCAACAACAAAGTAACGTTTAGTGTAATCAGTTGTGGAAATAAAAATGATTCTATCATCTTACAAGAAGGTAGAGCGTATTCAGAAAGCAATAGCCAAGATGAAGGCGAAGACACAAGTAAAAAGCTAACCTTTTGCATGATTCATTACAAAGGAGAATATACCACGAACTCTGAGGACGAATCTAAGGCTTCTGTCGAAAATGTAAGTGAAAACGATCTAGACTTTGATACGAGCTTCAAAGAACATTGGATGCAAAATCAAGAAGAGTTGGACCAGTTGTGGGAACGTACCGATGCACTGTCGGAAGAGATATACAAAAAAGAACGTATGGCTGTTGACGGTGGTAATGCCAAGTCGTTCAGCAGCGACGAGTGTGACGAAGAAATTCAACAGATAAGCCGAGAAATCTTGAAAAACATATCACCCGAATTCTTTTCCAACGAAGAGTTAAACTCTTTAATATTCCACGACGATAACGACTGCGAGGATGCGACGACTGAGACTCACGAGCAATTCGAAAAAGTCGATGACCTCAAAATCTGCACGTGCTATCACAGCTGCACCTGTTGTCCCAACGCATCCAACAGCTCGATGGTGTTGCAAAACATGCGTAGCAATTCTCTGTCACCTATAAACGAGGACTCGGAGCCCGAGGACAGCTTCGTTGATGGTTTTGTATATCGCGAGGTCGACTCTTTCGAGACATTGCCGCCAATATATGCCGAGCAAGAAGACAGCTACACCACTGACACGGCCGAGTGCGACTCTCGAGTCACGGATTTCTACTCGTGTCAGAACTCCGAGTCCATGAATTCTGCCCTCGAGGAGCAGGAAATTTTGGAATCAACGCACTCTCTCTCGGCCGAAGAAGCTAGCGACTACGACAATGTAGTGTACATGGCCGATGTGTCAGCGAATAACAACGCCTCGGACGTGTCGAACGGAAACTCCAGGGACGATTCAAGTGTCTCGGAGCGCATGAATGACAGCGATCGGAAGTTTAATGTAACCGATAACCTCGCCGATGAGTCCTGTATCAGTCCAACTCACGGAAACCACAAGTCTTACATTATCGAGTGTCTGACCGTTTCCAGCCACGTGGAGTTTTTAAAGCTGGAAAAACAGTGTTCTGACGATAGTTACGCTGCTGGTGGCACATCAGAGCTCGACTCGTCGCTCAACAATTTATTCAAGATTGAAGATAATAGAATTATTTGCGAAGCTTTCGATGCCCTTCTAAATTAGGATTACAACTTACCAAGAGTCCAAAGATTTAATCCACAGCTGGATTGTGGAAATTAATTTTTTTTAGCATTACAAAGAAAAATAATAGCTTTTATTAAAAATATATACCCCCTATGTGATTATTATATTCAAAGTCTGATTGTTGTGGTTATTAAACTGTACCTATTTTAGCGGGTTCATTTGTGATTGAACGTATTTTATTGAATAGCTTTAAAATAAAGTTGCAATTGTTGCCTTGTAGAATTAAGGGTCGAAATAGTGCCTTACAAGAGTGATTAAGTTAGATAACCTCAAGCTGCCAAAGATTAGAATGTAATAAAACGTGATAAACTAAAATTATAAAATTAGTGCAGCTAATACAACAAAGAACAATTTAATTACGCGGTGATTAAAAAAAAAAAAACACAAAAAAATAAATTGTGAAAAATAGTTAAGTTAACGTTAATTACCATAATATTTACTTGCAAAATGTAATTTATCCTTACATATACCATTGATTTAATGTTCCTTTTTAAAACCTACTACATTGATTATTTTTCAAATAAAACTTTCATTTCATTGCAATCCAAATGTTTGTTTTCACCATTACCATTACAACAATGCAATATTCCAGAAATGATTCGACAAGATTCTGAAAGTTGCACAAGATGTGTACTCGAGTAGTATGCTAATGACATTGTTTTCTAACGTACGCTTCTAACATTTTTCATTACCACTAACAATGTGCTTGGCAATGAATTGGTTTTTATTAGTTTTACGTACTGAGATTATGGTTCTAAATGAAAATAGCTTTTGGAACAATGCATAGCAAAAAGAGTTTTTATTTTCATCAATAAATTGCAATAATTTAATCACGGAAAAAGAGAATAAAAACTTTTCTCTACAAACACAAAAGACATAATAACTATGCTTTTGTGGCGTTTGGTATTTCACGAAGCATGCTATAGTCCCCAAGATTCCCTGTTCCATAATATCAGAAGAAAAATCGATCCATCCTTATGTATACAACTAACAGGTAAGCTTGGTATCATTTTTTTTTTTTTTCGTAAATTCATGGGCTACACTTATATGTATTGTATACGCACAGTTGATTAACAAAAAATTATTGTTTTCCAAATAAAACAGATATTTTAATATGAACGATCTGTTGCAGGAGAGAACACGGTCAACGGAGATCACTCGGATGCCCATCACAGCACGTTCTCTCACAGTAGCAAAGAGGTATTTTTACACGATTTGTATACTTACATTCTCTCGGTGTTCACACTTGGTGTTTCTACTCTTCAGCCTAAAACGGGACCTTTTGACCATTTTTTCGACATTTACATTTCAATTACAAATTTAATTTGACCAAATACTTTTTTTTGTACGTATACTCGTTTTATTTCAAATTTCAATCGGCAAATGACACATTTTGATTAAAAAAAAAAAAATACTGTCAAAATGGTCCAACACAAGTTGTATTATAACACGTGAGTGTTGACACAACAAAGTTGTTTTACACACAAGTTGTTTGTAAGTCCTTGCAAATATGTGTAAATATGTATTTTACAACAGTGTCAGCAACGAGCGTTCCATGAAAAATGATAAAAAGAAATACGTCCATATTCATACTCTCAATCATCAACTTGGTACCATAGAAAGCTATCGTTTTGTTCATTAGATTATGCTATTTTGTTTGAATAAAGCCGAGCTTTCTCGCCGATACGCTGCTTACATGCATGACAATTTTTTTTTTGCTCTTTACCAACTCTTCTGTCAACACGTTAACTGTCGAGAAAAAAAGCCAATGAGTTAAACAATTTTTTTTTGTAATTGTATAAGTTCAAATTTTTATGAGCAACAGAAAAACTTGAAAAACATTTCATTTCATTCTAAACTTTAAATAAGTTTGGGAACATGAAAAAACTCATTAGTTTGTGTTTCGCATCGACGCAACATACACGTCCACGCATACATACCACAAGTACGAAAAAGAAAAGGAGAGAAGACGATGGTGTTGTTGCAAGTTTCATGTACTCACGTACACAATACATAATACAATAAACACGAAACGAAAAACTGCATGTGCATGTGAAAGAGGTTTATGGTTACGGTTGGGACCTTCCATGTTAAGGGTTCCATGTCGCAGGACGTGAGCGTTAGCGAGGATACCCCGAAAAAGGAGAAGAAGAAAAAGAAGGGCCTGCGAACGCCGTCCTTCCTCAAGAAGAAAAAGGAGAAGAAGAAGCCGGTCGAGGCGTAGGTAGTTCGAGCTTCAGGTAAGCTGTCACATCGTTTATTATTCTCTATCTCTCTCTCTCTCTCTCTCTCTCTCTCGTCCATCTGTTGCGCGAGAGAGTCTTCTTCCACCCTCCGATTTCCGACTGCGTCGATTCTTCTCTGCACTGAAGATCAAAGAAGGCCGAGTCGTTCGATCTTAAATGTACTTATAGTCTTGCTCTAGCGATGATTCAACAAATACATTACCTGTACTTACCAAGTACTTATCAACTTTTTTCTGCTTGTTCTTATTGTACAGTGAGATTCGATAGTTTATAGCGAGTAAGTACGTAGATTTTGGAAGAGTGGACCGATTTCCTTTTTTTTTATTTACACCAATATTTTGCAACCTTTATTTAATTTTTTTATTTTTTATGAAAATTTAAATAAAATTTAATTAGTTTGAATTGATATTTTGCGGTCCACTCTAACATTATTATTAGAATTGTCAAATAAGAAAAAATTGATTCAACCGAAGCTATAGAATAGAGAGCAGTTGCTACGCTAAAGTTTTACGTGCATACTGGATGAACTTGTTACTTTTAAATGAAAATTTTTCCTAGTTGGCTTGCGAGAGCATCACTGCATTTGTTGGAGACAATGATTGAACCCTTTCCCCCCCAAAACAGTAAACTATGCAAATTTTACAAACGATGTAAAAATCACTTATTCCCTTCACCCTCTCTGTCACGATTTGCATAAAAAATAATCCAAGGGTTGGGTTGAAATCATTTGGTCGATTAATTTTTTTCAGACACTGCCACAAAGAAAAAAAGCTTACTTTAAGTGAAGGAAGAACAATCAAATGCAGCAGCAGCAGCAGCCGACGACGATGACGACGATAAAGCAGAGCGCCGGGAATAAAAAGTAACATTTGAAAGTCTGTAGGAGAAGTCCTGGGTGGAAAGTAATGAACGAAAATCGAGCGGTGTGCGATGCGGTATTTTTTTTCGGAACTCGAGACTGCCACTTGACACAGCCACTACGAATCATATAGCGAGACCTTTTTTTATACATAATATGTACACACTTACGGACACATCCTCCAATGCGCGTATTATATCATACCCATTATACTGTCGAGTACGCCTCTTTTTTCCATTGACGATAACTAAAAGCGTAAAGTTTTAGCTTAAAAAAGAAAAATTGTAAAACAAAAAAAAAAAAAGACTATTGTCGCGCTGCGCGAGGAGAAAGTGCCGCAGCAAGTCTTTGTACCATGTCTTTTAAGCGCATACCTACACCCAATGACGAGGAAGGCCGATTTCTCACTAAACTTTTTTAAATGTTAACGCCAATTGACGATCATCACGACGACGAGAATGTGACAAACGCGCGTCTCTTTTATACCTACATCCACATCTTTTCCAAAACGGCCTACGATACGCATTAACTATCAGATGTGTCGAAACAGAAAAAAAAAACCAATTGACGATGGGCGAGCGCAAGGAGAGGCTTGAAATATCGCGGTACTCTCTGTTTGTTTTAACCTTGCGCGATTGCCGAGTTTTTTTTAATCCGAGGAAAGAGATGAGTCGCGCAAATTGTCAAAAATACAAACAAAGGAGAAGAAAAAGTATCGCACTATGTGTGTATCAAAGGAGGCATGTAGTGTTACGTGTAATCCGAATGATATTTGGCTTTTTGAACGCTTGTGCTTGCAAATTGAATAAAATATAACAAAAAAAAAAGTAATGAAAAACCGTGAGAGTGCTTTTAACGCGTTTTATCTTCAACCTCTACGTCTACTGTCTTTATCAATATACTTCGCTCTACCAGCTGGCTTGTAATCTCGTACGAACTTTCGACTACTCGGGAATGACGCGTCGTAGTAAAAAGTGTAGGGGCAGAGCGGCTGTAAAGCTGAATACAGAGCCAGTCATGAATATGTAAAACAAAACAAAAATTCAGCGTATCTTGTTTTTATTATTATTTTATTTTTTATTTTTTAATAAAGATAATTAAATTAAGCTAAAGATGAAAGAAGCCACGGGTACGAAACTGTAGGGTATAAGTGCTGAAGAAAAAAAAAAAAAAAAAAAAAATTGATAAATAATACAAAACCCATGTGACTTGTCACTGTTCAGTTGCTGACGATATATTTTATTTTTTATTGTTCTATCGTTTAGCTTTTATCGAGTAATCATTGATATTAAATTACGATTTAGGGATGGACGAAGTGCAAGAATGTACGTTGTCTTGAGCTTGCTTTGTACAGAGAAAAACTAAATAATGATGAAGTAAATGATTTATTAAGGTAAGTGCGCGGGTGAAATTTACGCTCTTCCTTCCTTTTTTGGAAAAGAAATTTTAATAACTTTTATTCGCTGCGAGTGCCTTTCGTTTAATTTTAACATGCGATCGATCAACCGACCGCTTGAAATTTTGTTATTAATTTACAATTTTATCAATTTTTACCACTTTACTACCATCATTTTGTTTCTTTTCCTTTTAAACTACTGCAATCAATTTACCTTATTAAGTGTAAGGCTTATGTGTTATGTATCGTCGTTGTAATTAGATTTTTTTTATAGTCATAATAAATTTTATGTTTGTAATTCGTCCTTGTCAGACTTCAGTTTCGCGAAATGCTTGATGGAAGGCACTTGGATGCGTGTCATTTTTCTCGTTGTACGTTTGCACGCCAATCAATTGAGATAAAAAAGATTTTAACAAATATTATATTATAAATCGCGAAAAATTTAAGATAATTATAGCGTAAAGCGTCAAATATGTACACACAAATACACAAGAGACAACTCACGAACAATTGTATGTACACAGAACACAGTAAAAAAATTAANAAACTGAAAACAGAAAACCCTATGAAATACTATCATGCATAAACGATAATGATTGTATTATTGAGCGATAAGATAATTACAGTTTATCATTGTAATAGTTGATATATATTATGAAATAAAATTAATATTATTAAAATAATTCAGGTCAAGTGTTTCATTCCATGATCTGCCTCATTAAATGCATTATCTTATGTTGAACAATTTTGCCGAGTGAATGAATGAAAGAAATACTGTGAAAATTTTGGACCTCAGAATGTATTATTGAGTATTGTACAATGAGTAATATATCATGACTTAATTTTTTCTCAAATATTACATTATTCAATGATTTTTTTTATTATATAACCTATATCTAACATTTACATTTACCATATCAAAAAACATCTTGTACTGATAAAATTAACTGCTTATATCTTGAAAATAGGTTGTCATCGTTTTTTTATTAGCTTAGTATATCCTGTTACATGAAGTTTGTTGAACTGCGTGCCGTAACGTGCTTTGTTGTAACATGCCGGCCGGCACCTCCACTGCACCGGTAACGATATTGTTACACATTTAGGATGTCTGCCAATGTTTGGTACTACAAATACGAGTTTGAGTTTTATGATTTTGTCTGATTTGGTTTTATTATAAATGATGAGACAAACAATGATTTTCATCATAAATGTACGTACAGTGGCTGAGGAAGAAAAGCTTAGCTCATCACGAGGCCGCGTAAAGACTAGCTTATCTCGTTGCGTTCGGATGTATACAAGTTTAACTCACTACGTACGAACAAAAAAAAGCTTACCTCACGAGACTAGAATGATTGGATGAAGAATAGCTTTGCTCACCACGTTTGGAGGAAGACTAACTTTAATCTTCACGCTCGGAGGAAGAGTACCTTAGCTTAACCTTAACTTTTATTTTTCTATATTTTAAATCATATTAAGTATCACATATAAGCGTAAGTCACTCATTTAACTCCACCAATTGATCTTAGCGTAAATTTTATGTTACCATATTTTTTAGGATGAATGTTGTCGTTATTATAGTTTTTGTTGATTATCGTTGATTTTAAAGCTTTTATCAAGTCTTGCTACAGCTGACTACCAAATCTTGATTGTCTTGACGTTTTTAGACTGTTCAAGCCTAATTAAAAAATGTCAACACTAAATAATTGTGTTGTTTTGTTGAACTCTTTATAACTTCACTGCAGATTTTGTATTTCAAAAGACTCCAGCTTTTCTATGGTTGCTTAAAGTATTTTCTTTTCTAACTTTGTTGTTAGTTGCAAAGGTTGTGTTCCTAGTATAGTTGGCTTTCCTGGTAAAAGAATGTATGTCAACAATAACAAAGATGCTTTAATATGAATCGTGAAAGTGCGAAAGTAGTATATTGTAAAATACAAAATTTCTGCTAAGTGTGAAATTCATCGTAAAAATTACGATGCACTTACTTTTTTTTTTTGCTAAAAATTTTAACTGCTACATCACCACTTGGACACTAAAAACGATCATCATAATATGGGCTTAAAAATTTTATAGAAAAATTTGATACAAAATCCTATATAAAATCAAATGAAGGAATTGTTCCGTATTTATGACAAAAAATACCAATAGTGTAGGAATTATGAGTCATTGAAAGGTTACATTTAATCACGTGAACAAATAAAATTATTCAAAAGAAACAAATAGACTTTTATTCACAAGAGGCAGGTATATAGTTACACTGTGTTATGTCATTCCGTTGCTCCATATACAATTATAATACTTGATCTCTCTCCATGAACTTATATGGTAATAATCTTGACTACGCAGTATTAATGAGCGCGCAAGCTCTGTCCTCATATTTTCGTCAATTTTTAATTGCAAATATCTCAAAAAAGACGTTTTTTTTTTTCTCGCTCTTATGTATATCAATATTCGTGTAGAACGTATTATTTTATTCATTTCCACCATCATATTTTATATTTTAATTTCAAGCGAACCGTAACTCTGTAATCTGCCTTATTTTAATCTTTTATTTATTTATTTTTTTCTTTTTTATTTAGTTAACGAGCAGATTATGTATTTTTTTTCTTTCAACATTTGCAGCTAGGACCTTCAATTTAATTTGTATACTGCAAATTTTTTTTTTTTTTTTTTAAATACATCCATAATAATAATAATAATAATAATATGGTCGTTCCGACAATATAACGATTCATTGCGCAATCCACATCAATAACAAAGAAAAAAAGGTCACCTAGTCGCGAAATTTTTTAATTCTTATTTATTTTAGCTTGACGCATCTGAAAGTTTTTATTCGCTCACTTCCCTTTGCCTGGTACATAGTATTTTTTTTTTTTTACTCAGCGGTGAATCGACGAATAATACATATATGATTTTTTTACGTGCATATGTATATATTTCGATTTATACATAGATTAAAATGATAGAACAATAAAAATAATAGGATAGATAGGGGAAAGGGATATAAGAACTGAGTAGCCTTTTGCCTCGCAGCAGCGCAATAACTATTTAATATCGTTTATAATTTATATAAATATGAAAAAAGCAACAGTGCGGCACGACACATTTTATCATTTATATTTTGTTGATTTATTAATATTTTCATTTTTTTTTTGTTTTTTGTTTTTTTTTGTTTATTATTTATCAAACGCGACAATGTGACGAGGCGATAATATATTTAACAATTATTACAACAGCATCTCCACGATGGTAGATGATTGATTTACATACAAGTATAGCAGCGTTAGAAGCAGCAGCGCTCGTGTGAGTTTACAATTAGCCGAGTGCACTATTAATTTATATATTTATGTATGTATGTGTATACAAATGACAGTGAGTGAGCTGATGATGATAACCATACTGTGAACGCGATAGGTAAAGTTTTTTTTTCATTCGTACACTTATGACTTGGTTTTTTTAATCGTTTTTTTTTTTTTTTTAGTGCGTTTTTCACTACCAACGCGCGGTTCCCATAAACAGTGTCGGTACGGTGGTATCATGTTTTATGTTCTAGGTTTTTTTGTGCAGAACAACTCACTATAAAAAAAAATTCACATTAATGTACACTACTTGGGTCTTGTAATCTATACTTCATTTTGTTTACCCCGGCATGTTTTTTGTTTGTCATTTTTTCTTTTTAAAGAAAAAAAAAATACTTAGAGTATGTAGTGTTGTTTTTTGCTGATAAATGTTTTTTTTTTTTTTTTTTTTTTTTTTCTACACATTTATCATGTAAACGTGGCTCGTATCATACCAATTTAATGATTTTTTTTTCAACCTGACTCATCGGTTATTTTGAATATTTCGTGATAATCATAAACTCTGAACATTTCAAAACTAACGTGTTCCGTCGCTTATCAATGCAAACTCTATGAGTTCCATTTCAGTTTTTTTTCAGATAGTAAAGCTCGTATGATAAAAATTAATTTAAATAAATTTTGTCTTGCTATACTTTACAACAGTTAAGATATTTGAAAAACCGCAAAGACGAATAGACGTGTAGGTACTATTTACTGAAAAACATTATTGACAAGCCTTCAGATTTTTTAATCTCTAGCTTTACTTTCAGTTATTGATGTGTAATTATTTCTTCCGGAAAATATTCTACGTAGTACTATAAATAAAAATTTGAAGAGCAGCTTTTCATGTACACTAGAACTTGTAAAACTTTATTTATCGAAACAGACAAATGAATAAAAATGTGAAACGCATACATTTCGTTTTTTGTATCTTTACAAAGAAACGTGACGAAATAAGGTGTGAGCACCTTATGTATTGAAATAGCGTCAAAACCGCATAAATTCCATCCAAACATCCTATTCTCATATCACGTAAGAAAATATTTTGCATCCCAGACATCTAATGCAATGAATACTCTTGTACTGTTTACCCTATATCCTTTTTCAATTATGGTATAGCCTTTTCAGGCGTACGTATATAATCTAATATGTCACTAAAAAAAAACCACGTCTCTTCACGTACTTGTTTTTATGTTTTTAGAAATTTTTTGCCCCACAGAGCACAAGCGTCGGCATTGCAATGTCAGCCTGTTAAAAATTTCCTCCCAAGTCTGATGTGTGGAACCGTCTTGAACTGTTCGCGCAGTGTCACGTATTAGTATAAGGTGTGTATGAAGAGTATGAATGGACATTTATATTTGCACGAAGCCACACACGAGAGCGGAGAAAACGAACGCGACTGCATCTATAGAACCCTATATGTATATATATATTAATATAACAGTCGCTTTGTCTTTTTCTCATAAATTTTTTATTTTATTTATTTATTTATTACATACTCCGNATGTAGGATTATTATTTTTTTGAAGCTCGTACGATAAAAATGCCTAAGGATTTACGTGTGAGGAGGTGCATGAAATCGTGTTTATGAGTGTGGCTGACGACTAATCTGTCTTTCGTTACGAAAGAAAAATTTTCGTCTCTAAATGACATTTTATCATACATCACGAGTGTACGGAAGCCCGGTCACAACATCTGCATAAAAACGCTTAAGCACGAACAAGAACAAGTATGTCACCGACAGTTAGCCTCTGAATTTATCATTCTGGTAAAGAGAGCACGGTGTGAGATATACGGGAAGCTATGTGTAGTAATGATAGTAATCACTACTAAGTAGTGCCATATGTTCGATTTTATTAAATTTTATGAGTAGAATATCTATACTTTTGGAGGTCGATTTTCGGATAAAAGATGTATTGTATACTTGCCACAAATAGCACAGACAATGTCAACTCTTTTCTAATGTCTATAATAGTAGTTGCGGCTGGTTTATAATCAGTTACATGACTCTACTGTAAATAGTAATAATTATTTGGATCAGCGCCATCTAGCGGTCTTTATTATTTGGCCAAAAGTGGCTCCTAAAATTCTCCATCAGTGCAATCAGGATTAGAGCAATTTAATCAATTATAAACCAGCCGCGACTTATGATGAAGCTATAAAATAAAAAAATAACGATACATGTGTTTTTGGCGGCAAGTTAACAATCTATCTTTTACTCAAAATTTATCTTCAAAAGTACAAATACATGTGAGGTCAATTTTTTGGTAGAAAATAGATTGTTAATTTGCCGCCAAAAACACATGTATCGTTATTTTTTTATTTTATAGCTTCATCATGAGTTGCGGCTTGTTTATAATTGACTAAATGGCTCTAATCCTGACTGCTCTGATTGAGAATTTTAGAGGCCACTTTTCGCTCAAAAATGACGACCGCTAGATGGCGCTGATCCAAATAATTATTACTATTTACAGTAGAGTCATGTAACTGATTATAAACCAGCCGCAACTACTATTATAGACATTAGAAAAGAGTTGACATTGTCTGTGCTATTTGTAGCAAGTATACAATACATCTTTTATCCGAAAATCGACCTCCAAAAGTATAGATATTCTACTTATATGGTTTAATAAAATCGAACATATGGCACTACTTAGTAGTGATTACTATCATTACTACACATAGCTTCCCGTATATCTCACACCGTGCTCTCTTTACCAGAATGATAAATTCAGAGGCTAACTGTCGGTGACATACTTGTTCTTGTTCGTGCTTAAGCGTTTTTATGCAGATGTTGTGACCGGGCTTCCGTACACTTGTGACCGCAAGTGTATGACATTCAAATGTACACTGTATTGTGTTATCGTATAGGGCGCGTGAAAAAACTCAAGCATCGCCTGCCTCGTGACATTTCCTCCTTCTCTACAACGCGAAAGCTTCAGTATATAGCCATAAGTTGCATGAAGCAGAAGAGAGAAATTGCTCCTACGCGCTATTGTTTCGATTTCGAGTTTTTCTCGCGCGCTCAGCTATTTTCTTTGTTACTGTTATATTTTTTTTTCTCATATATATTTATAACCATATATTTAATATTTATAGCGCGCAACTTCGAAGCACGATACTCAACGCGCCACAGCAGCTGCGGCATTTGTCGTTGGTTATATCTCTATTTTTATCTCTGTTCACAATTACCCCGTTTGTTTTCTCATTCTTGCTTTTTCTACTCGTGTGTTTTCTCCGTTAAAATTTTCACCCCTCGGCCACATTTCTAACAAGTGCCGTTGTCAGTTCTGTGAGGATACAAAGTCCGCTCTACTATATAGTTTATATTTTGTCCCTTTTTCGCGTTTTCCCCCTTCGAGTATAACTCTCGCTCCCTTGCATCGAATTTTGCGTAAAAAATAAATTTCTCACCAGATCAGCTGGACGCGCTCTTGTCCTGCATGTCACCAATTTTTTTTTTTTTTTTTTTCCCTCGAAAAAGCATAGCGTGTTCTATGTAATCTCGAATATGTACACAGTTACTACCCTTCCCCTTTGCCCCACATTTACGTTTCCAAAGTTGGTTGGGAGGGCACGCAGAGTAAGGGTAACAATGCAGCATCATCCTCCCTTTTCCCCACACCCCGAAATGCACACAATAATTATCATTAACATGCGAGACACGTACGATACTTGACTAGAAAAAAAAAAAATTTTCACCCCCACCTCCGTTTTATTTTATTTTTAAATTGTACCACTCGCTCTAGGACGTCATTAATTGTTGCTCCGCGCATTTGTGACTGGTTGTTGCTTCGTTTCGTACCAGAGTTACGATAATCTGCATGATGAAAACTCGTGTTTTCGTTCTCCTTCTAAGATTTACTGCTCTCCCAGCGGGCGATCTGGATGCGCCGCGAGTCGAGGCTGGGCGAGAGCAGGGACTTGAGCGAGGCACTCGGTGGCGACGTTGCTCCGAAGTATTTGAGGGTCAGAGGTGACTGCAGGTGTCGGTGTCGGATGACCTCTCGCTCGGCAGGCAGTGGCCAAAGTTCCTGGTTGACGATCATTAGAAAAAAAAGCATTCGATTAGAGACTAAAGGTTGGCTTTTATGGCGTGAGTTTAGAGATTTTTATTTGAGTTGGGAAACAAATCGCTGGAAAAGGTTAAGCAACTCGAACCATGCAGCCCGAGGAGATTGCCGAAATGTTTGACTGCCGCATCACTGACAGCTTTTTTTTCATACAAACAGCCTGATTTCGAGCTAAATTTACCTTTGTCGAGTTTTAAGATTCGTTTTGGAAAATATAAGTTTTCAATAATACAAACAATAAATCGTGTTTTTGAGATAAGGGATTAACCGTTCATGAGATAATAGTATAATTATTACAACAACAAAAAAATGACTCACAATTTATTATATTATTATTTTTGAAAGAATAGAAAAATCTGGTTGATGTAGGTTATTAATGCAAAAGTTAACGTAAAGAAAGAAATACTAGCTCCAAAAATCCCATCTCGAATGTTATCGAATACTGAACACAAAGGAGTCTCATGTTGAATTTTTATGCAATGATTTTATTCTATATATTCATTTATTCCATCAATTTTTTAAATTAAAAGGAATTTTTGAGAATCTACTCTATTCTACTTATTATATTATTTTTGAACTAGTTTTGTTTTTATGTATTTTAAAAGTGTTCAAATACAATTTGTTTCAACAAAAAATTTTTTTTTAAATCTAATATTTTACAATTGATACTAATTTTTATTATACCTTACCAAGCAACCTAATAACGAAACTTGAATATCACTTCAAGGAAATTTAGCTTTTTGTTTTTAAGCAAACTAGTAAAGAATCTAGAAAATGTAAAAAGCGTTGCGTGCGTGCATTTTAATTACTACCCTTGGATGTGATTGGCGTCAAGCTAGTTTGCACTCTTGATTTTAAAATTAGAATTTTATTTATCGAAAATAGTGAGTTATGACTACATGAAAAATATATAAGTATATTTTTCAATAATATTTTCTCAATACGAAAAATCGAATGAGTTTAATGGAAATAAGTTATTTGAAATAATATTAAAATGAAATAATGTATGAACGATTGGAATCTTTTTTTTTTGGTACGAAATGAATTCGAAAAAATTAACTCAGTGTAAAAGCAAAACATTGTTTTTACTGTTTTATGAATGAAAGTAAAAATTTTGATATGACCATGCAAATGATTTAATTGCACATGGTTATTTTTTCAAAAGCTCTTGTTATTTTATATTAATATTCATAAAACGATAGGGAACATGTGGCAGCAGGTGGCAATAGTGTGACGATGGAAAAAAGTGAGCTAAAGTTTAAATTTAAAAATCAGCGAAAGCACTTTTATTTAAACGTAAAAAATGCACCTCAAACACAGATAATTATCTGTGTTATTTAATTAAAATTATCATTTTCGTATAAATAAGGTTTTCGCTTTGTGATAAAATTTGAATGAATGACACTTGGAAGTTGTAAAAGTTTTTGGACAGCACGAAATATACAAGAATAGAAAAACGTGTTGATAATTAAATTTATGTGCTATTTGTGGCAAGTATACAATACATCTTTTATCCGAAAATCGACCTCCAAAAGTATAGATATTCTACTCATAAAATTTAATAAAATCGAAAATCACAAAATGTAATAAAATATATCGTATTTTTTGTGCTATCCAGTAACTCTTCTAATGCATGATGGTCTTTCAAAGCACATCACAATATAAAGAGTGTAATTTAAAGATGAATTAAATTTACCTTTATAATGAATTATAAACCTACATGTGAGTTTGTAATCAAATATAATGCAAAATAATTTTATTTTAATGATAATTCTTGTCATTTTTTAAATCCAAAACTCGTTATACTATAATTTAATATCATAAAATATAGGAACACAGTACCACCTGTGGACAAAGTGTTCCCGATTTTTTATTCAAATTTTTATCCACCCCGTAGGTGTTTATTATCAACGATTGATTCATTTGAGAATAAAAAAAAGTCTTTCTTGGGGATGAACTCAAGCTTAGTACTTAACATGAATATTTCTATCTGTGATCTAATAAAAAACTGTTTTCTACATGTTACCTTTTGTATCATTGGATTGTTGTCAATGTACATACTTATAAATTTAGAATTTAAGAAGTAAAAAACCACGAGCCCATGAAGCTTTACAGACCGAGTCACCGCAGACTTTAATCAAACTATCAAGTCTCAACCGAATCGTTAAAGATACATCCCGTCAAGTGCAAACCTCACGAAGATGCCACTGTATTGTTTTTTTGTTGTTGTTGTCATCAGTGACTACTTTATGTAGAGATAATTGTTGGCTGGTAAGTATATATAACACTACTTTCATTATATAGTTGTTGTGGTCTTTTGAAAATCTAACCTATCGCAATATATCGTATCTCTGAGAACTTTCTTTCCCTCGCTTCCTTAAACAGCCGTCCGGTCGTGTGCGGTCGGTTGCGAGGAGGAAGAAGAAGAAGAGCAAGAAGAAGAAGAAGAAGTGTAACGGCCATAGCGATGAATGAGAGGTAAGGGTCTCGTGGCGTTGTTCGACCTAGCAGCGCGTCCGGCGTTCAGCATCGTCATCGGCATCGGCATCGTCTCGGCTAAAGCGGTCTTACATCTCGTGGATGAGCTACTACACACCTGGAGCGAGAGAGCCTCATCTCAGGACTCGTTCTGCTTGTTCTTCCGGCCGGTGATCGAGCCGACGAACGATTTCAAAGTTGCTCCCAGGCCGCGGCTGCTCGGCGTGTTGGCGCTGCTGGCGTTCCGAAAACCCGGCGGGTGGGCGTCCAGACACTTCTGGTACCTTAGCTGAAATTTTTGTTTCATGTTTTTATTGATGATTTGTATGTATTTGTATGATGTTTTTACCACAATGCAACATTTTATAGAAGGTAGATTTTACATTTTATAATTGTAACACTATTACCGCAAGTTTAATGCTGGATGAGAGTTTTTAAAGAGGTTAGAGTGCTTTCATATTACATTACAATATAGTGAACTAGTTTTTAACTACATGTTTATTTAATGATTTCACTGCTGCTACACGATATATTTTTAATGATTTTCTAGAAAAATATTGATCTTCTTTCTTCTTAAAGAAGGAAGGTATGGAACGGATGGCATTTTACAAACATAACCTCTTTTTTGAAAAACCTTTAAAATCGTTTATTCTCGTTACCTTGCAGGCGGCCTCAATCGTTTTGCATAGTGCACCACTGCTGGGCTCGCTGTTGAACACATGCGCGAAGAAAAGGTCCTGGGCTGTGTGCATTATAAAGGCGCATTGTTTTGGGTTCTGTCCGATGCCCAGGAACGACAGATAACGCACTCGACACTCGACTATTAGTTTGTCCTCCTGAATCAGAATATTTGAATGAAATTTAATTTTAATCTTTACTTATAGTAATTGTTTGTACGGCATAAAATTTTTCAATGTTGAATCGAATCAGGGTTTGAGCCTCCCTTGGGTAGTGCGGATTTCAGCATATAATTTTACTAAGAATAAACAATAAAACTATGGTTCGATCATAGTTGAATGGCATAACCTCTAAATACTTTTTTTAACGTAAACATCCAATCTTTTAAAAATCCAGATAACTATCTTAGTGGGAGTTTCAATAGAAATTTCTTAATGAAAGAGCAAAATTGCTAAATCACATAAAAGTCTATAAAATACTGTGAAAGGTAAACATTTTTTTTTTATAATTTCTAGGGCCCACATGTGCAATGACTACTACATCGCTTTTTAAATTTTATGAACAAAAATTTCGCTTTTCGATTTTTCACTTAGGTAGGCTTGGGAGAACCCACCCAGGGTAGATTTTTATGTCCTCAAACTTTTGCGTTGTATAGGATTAAAAAAAATTAGCTTTAACTTCTTATCAGTCCATAAACAGCTATGAGAGTCATAATACAACATCTCGCAAAATTCACTTGCAACATAACACTTTTATGAATATCTTATCTTCTACGAAATTTTTCTTGTTTGAACGTAGTTATGAATTCAGCCTGTAAAAACTCGGTAGCTTACATTAGATTGATAAATACTGTATGACGTCATGAGGGAGAAAAGTGGTACATTACCGTATACATGTCAATTACTAACTGAGGCGAAGCTGAAGATTATTTAACAATTAACCTTAAAGTAACTCCTTTAAACTTCAAATTCAGGAGGTACGTAGTCAAGATTTAAAATTAATTATTCATTCATCTCAAAGTAATTGTATAAATATTTTACGGTGGATTCAAATCGATTTGGTTTAGCCTGAAAAGCCACCACAATTATCTTGAAAATCCATCTAAATCGATTAAAAAGCCCTCAAAAATAAAACCAAATCGAACAAAAGCTACACCTGGATTGGCTGTGAAATCTAGTAAGTTTTGTGTGTTTGTATTTATAGTAACCTCAAAATCCAGTAAGTCGTATACTTCAGGCTTTCATAACCTTAAAATAGAGTAGGTTACATGCTCCGAGCTCCAATAACCTTAAAACCAAGTCAAATGCATGCTTTGAGCTCTAATAACTTTGGAACTCTGAAACTTTTTGCTAGGTTTTATAGTTAAAAAAGCTTGTGGAATATAAACCTACTGGATTTTGAGGGAGTAAAGACGTTCTATCATCAATGGAAAAAGTAATAAGAACGAGCTAGGCAGTGCGTTAGACTGCACAGCATGAGTGGACTTGAATACTTAAATTTACTTTTCAGCAAAAAATTAGAATGGGAACGCGAATTTACTGCCAGGGTATCATGAAATAGTACATTATACAGCCAGGGCTAAAAGTTAATTTCTTAGTTTATTTTTTTCAACACTACTCATGAAAAACAAGTAATTCCCAGAAAATATAAATTACCTAAATTTATCCTACGAAACATTATCTTTGTGATCAAAAAAGACGATAACGCCCAGATAGCAAGTAGTAAATAAGATTGTTTGGAGTAGCGTAAGAAAAGTTTCCAAATTAGAGCGTTCGTTTCAAGTTGTATGCGTACGTTTGGCGTAAGAATGGAGATCATGCTGGGGGCGATGGCGACGTTGACGTTGCGCCACTGATTGATAGGCGTGTTGGTGGCGACCTGTTCAATCGCGTCGTTGAGCACGTCCATGCCCGTTGCCTGGGATACTTGGATCGATCCGAGATACTGGGCGCGCAGCACTTTTTTCGGCTCCTCCATCGGCGTCGGGAAGGATTGTGCTGTGAAAAAAGAAAAAAAAAAAAAAAAAGAATCAACTGCCTGCTTTGAAGAAGGAAAAAAAGGGGATGCGAAGGGTTACACTTTCGAGACTTTCCCGTTAATTACGCGGAACGAGGAGCGAGCTTTGTTTTTAGGGGAAAAAACTAGCTGGAAAGAGGTAGGACTGAGGGTGTTGTGATGTTCTCTTTGTTACTTGGTGGAAAGGCAGACCATTCCGGCTGGGAACTGATGAAATATTTAGACTCTTTGTCACTCCCTGCTTTGATAAACAGTCGGGTTTTTCGAAAAGCTTTCTTTGCGGGATGTTAGCGAGAGTGACGCAGTTTAAATGTTTGATGAGTTACGCACAGTTACAGTACAGAGTGTCATAATAAATGCGGTAGTGAGAGGGCAGATTTGGATAAGGTATATGAAATATGTCATTTTTTCGTTGTGTACAAGTTTATCGTAGGTCCAAGAACGTTATAATACGCACGAATTGCGTGAATCAGGTGATTGATGAAAATTTTAACGCTTGAGCGACGTAAAGGTCAAAATCATTTGAAAAATCATCGCATTTTAACTTGTGATCAAATCAGGCTCTCTTTGCACGTTAAGGTCAAAAAGTTAAAAAGTGAATTGGCAAACGTAAGTGTACAAAATGGTAATGTCAAGCATTACTGTGCAAAACACAAAATTTTGTACACAGTTCTAGAATTTGATATTTTGCACGCTCCGAGTAGGCAGGAGAAGTTGAACTTCACACAGTGAATGCATGTAAAAATAGAGTATAGCAGGTGAAAAAAGTACAGTATCTGAGAAAAACGAGGGTTTCACCTTCGAGTGCCCTTATTTGTGCAATTGTACACAAATTCGTTTGCGAAGTTTCAAGCTTTTTGTTCAAACCGATCGCTCAGCATACCCTGTGCTGTCACGTGAAGTGGAGCTTCGCACATTGAGCGTCGAAAATAAACGCTAGTACATACATTGAAGAAAAAAAAGGTCCCGTTGCAAAGTTGTCGTGCATACGATGTGGATATACTTACTGACGAGCGCCTGTCCATTTCTGTGGAAGCGCCGATGCTCGGTGGGCAGGTTAGTCGGTCGGGTCACCGAGTTTGTGCGGCCGTTTATGTCGACCGGCTTGGCCAAACTCTGGTGGAGCGAGCGCTCGATCATGATCTTCTTGCAGATGTCGCGCAGCGTGTTGGCGATCGTGCGGGCCGGTATGTCGCAACGGAACACGTGGCACATGTGCTTGCGCGTGCTACGGTCACGCGCCACGTACGCAAAGTCCCTGAAAAATACGTTGATCCATTTTGGTACGCCCTTGGGTCTTTTTGCAAATATTGTGCGATATGTCGCAAAAGTCGACGTAATGTGACCTGAACTTAACGATGCCTCAAGAACGTATGACTTTGCAAGATATCGTGTATCGTGATAAACCCCCCGGCGTTCTTTTCGCTCGAAAAAAACTCGTTTGACCCAATCGACTGGGTTTCGTGATATAATGATGCGGTTTATCCCAAAGTCTCGGACATTGAGAGTTATTTTTGAGCGATCGAGCGCCAACTTGTGAGCTCCTTTAGCCAAAAAGACAACAATTACCTTTCCCTGTAACGAAAAGGATATCCATCCAGAAGAGGAGCGAGCAGAAGAAAAATCAAAAATGTCACAAATACATTAGTGTTGTTCATAGCATTGGATCGAAACAATCAAGAATATATAAGTACTTTGATAAATTTTATACAATATACATAAAAAACAATAGTCAAAAAAGCCCGAATCTGAAAATCATGGACTTGTATTGCGAATCCTTACCGTCCGTGGTCTCGACCCACGCCCCAAACTCGAAGAGTGTGGATGGGCTGAGTATTGAGCACCGTGAGATTCTCCGGGTCTATCAGTTTCAGGGCTCCCTCGTCCAAATCCATAAACAGATCCTTGCCCTGAGAAAGGACGAGCGATCACGTAAAGAGACAGATAAAAAAAAAAAAAAAAGAAGAAAAAAAACATTTTCAGAGTAAGAAACTCACATCACCCCATCGTCCGACGACGTCGAGCAAGTCATTCCTCCCAAGCGAGAGATCGACGATGCACTTGTTGACGGCCTTACTGCTGCGCTCGGGCGTCAAGTCCTCCTCGGCTATTTCCGTCCAACCGAGCGACCGCACCGCGAACCTTATCGTCTTGTTTCTGTCGTCCGAGTCGGTGCGTGCCGGGTAACTACGCCGTCTACGAGCGAAGGCTTGCGTTCAATAAAAAAAAAAAAAAAAAAAAAAAAAAAAAAAAAAAAAAGCGCAAGGTTTCCAAGCTACACATGTTAATATATACTCACTTGAGTGCCAGCTCTTCTTTTCTCTTGTTCTCTAACTCCTGGTCCAGTGCGTAGCTCGTGTTGCTCCGCGTCACGGTGTTCACCAGTCCCCCGATGGAGTTGAAATTGTTCACCTGGACGAGTCGGAAATGCAAATGAACCCCGTTAATTTTTCTCGATTCGTTCAAAAAATATTACATGCATACATTCTTTGCAGAACACGCTGCTCATTAAGAGCGAACAAAGGGAAGCACTTTGTTTTGTTTCGGCATTATTTTTTATGAATTCGTGTATAAAAAGCTCACACTGTCATTGTCCTTGATGAAGCTTCTGCGGGACTCGGGTTTCGAAAGACGAGCCTCCGGTGGTTCGCGCTGAATCGTGCCGCTTTTGATGTGCCAGTAGTACGGGCCATCTTTGTCTGTAACCCAAAGTGGGAGACGAATGAAAAACCGCAAGCTTCAATCTCATTTGCGACTGTTGAAAAAAAGCTTCTTACCCTCGTGTTTCTCCCAGCCGGGGGGCAGGTTCTCGTCTTTGTCCTCGGAATCGACGCTGTTCTCGTCGACCGGCTTCTCCGGTTGGTCGACGTTGTTCTGCAAGATCTGCTGGGGCTGTTGTTTCTCCTGCTTGGGGTGGCGCCTCTTGACGGGCACGTTGGCGTACAGCTCGTTGTTTACGCCTTCAATGTGCGGTACGCCGCCCATGTCTGACTTTAGGTTGTTCTCGGTTTTCTCGCAATAACTGCGCTCGCAACAAACAAAAAGAGAAAAATGGAATCGCGTTATGCGGTGGTAAGTTAGGTTGTTATTTTTTTAAAGTAAATCATTTGATGAAAGAGCTAGTTGGGATGGATGGAGTTGGTAACGTTAGGCTTTTTGTATGATTCGGTGAAGTGAGTTTGGTTTGTCGAGGAGGAATTGGAAAACGTGCCGAGGTAGAGATTTAACAAAATATTATTTATGCATTCGAGAAGAACCGATGGTATTTATTTGCCAAAGTAGCCTATATTTTATTGACTCGGGTACTCTCTTTGATCTTTGGAAAGGCAAGGAATATTCATAAGCTCATGATTAAGGGA
Source organism: Copidosoma floridanum (assembly GCF_000648655.2). The sequence goes on along the minus strand of NW_019379511.1, from coordinate 1,617,454 downwards.
AAAGTTACTTAATTTGAATGGGAAATTTATTTTCAAGGAATACCGGAAGCAAGGATAGGCTGTGCCATTCCAAATCTCAATAAGATACGCTGAAACGTGGTAAGGACTCAGAAGTTATAACACTTTTAAGTGTGTTTGAGATCTTTCAACGTAATTCGTGTGAATTTAGTAACTTTTTCCCGACTCTGAATGTTTCTATAACATTATTGGACGACTTCAAAAATTTTCAAAGACTTTGCACGATCTCAAACGATTTTAAAAGAAGCCATTGCAAGCCTTGTAAATGTGCTCTCAGATGTAAATGGTTTGTGAAAGATTTGTGGTAGGTAGGTAGGTACAGGTGTCATTAATCTTATAAATATACATCATGGCTTAATATTAACAAAGTTTGAATTTTACTCTACTTGGCAGTCACAACTCAAAAGCTCAAGCAAAGCTAAATAAACCCCCTTTTTATTGTTAAATTTTTCCATACAAAATTTTGTCCAAAAATCAAATTATTGTTTTTTTTTTCAACGTATTCTTCGTGCGAACCCAGTTGACACTACTTTCGTGGTGGATAACAATTCGGTATAAGGTACGCGCTCGACAATTAAGAAATTCCGCGTAGCCAGAAGCTAGACGAAGGTAGCCCTTCGTTCCCAGCCCGGTGGCACTCGCCGCAAAGGTCGGGTGGGGTCAGTGGGGCTAATCCGAGGGTTTTGCCGGGAAAATTCCTCGCCCCCGAGCTCCTGCCTCTGTGCTGTGCAGTTGAAAGTGCGAAGCTTCCTTACCGGTTTCTCGGTGATGAAAAGCTTCTAATTAAGGGGGAGAGTCGATGCGTTTTCGCGGTTACGGCATTGGCTGATTGATGGGAGTCTGGAAAATGATGTAAGGGGTGCTGGGTTGGTTCGAGCGGGTCTCGAGACGCGTGGGATTTATGGGTGGAAAGATTTTGCTTTGGTGTTTTTTATTTTTTGTTATTTCAATACGACGAGAAGTAAAAAAAAGATTTGACCTGTGATTACATATGTATTAGTTTTTTTTAATGCTAATACTCGAAAATCGCGTAATTCATAAAAATTTCAATCCACGAATTTTTCTTTCTTTAATTTTAATTACTACGGAATTCGCCTACCGAGAAAATTAAAAAAATTTAAATTACTATGGAATAAAAATGTACTTTTAGTCAAACAGTATCTTGCGAGCCACAGTAGTACGAGTCGCTGACAGGTCAGGCAGACTCTTGACTCCAAGTTCTGCTGCCGAAAAAGCGTGAAGCAAGCGTCAAGCGCAGAAAAATAAGCCAAAAGAAGAAAACTGTTGTCAAAGCAAGGCTGAAGGTAAAGCGAGTTTATGTAAATACAATGTGGAAACGCAGATCGAACGGCGTCAAACGACAGACGAGTGTTTTGTTTGAGCTGCTTTTTCAAGAGCACCGAGAGCACTCGACTTCCATTATCCACGGATCTTTTGAGCCACCACTGCCATCGAACCTTTGAATTTGTCGAGCACAAAGCCACTCAAAACATCATACGTTACCTAACAATTTTCGGGAGGGAAGGTAATTCACAGCAGTTTTACACAGTGAATGAATTTTCTTTCATAATCACAGTACGTACAATTTTTACAAAGGTTGTGTGTTGATCAGCCTTACAACTATCATCACATACGAAGGTATTTTGTTTAATCTACGAAAGCGAGTTTACATTTTTAAAGCGATACAAGCACAAAGACGACGACAGGAGAATCAAACACACGCATTTACGTACAAGGATATGTGCGGAATATACATTACAAAATGGGTCTAAGTATCAGTCATTCGTGTGCATCATGGTTTATTTGTTGCAAAAGCTAAAAATAAATTGCATATACGCTATTGTGTGACATTCTGTGCTCACATTTAGTGCACATGGTGATAAAATGTCGCTGTATAAAATTATGTGGAAAACAATATAGTTTTAGAACAATTAAAAAAAAAAAACTCACGATGCACAAAGTGACTACAAGTACGATATTAAAAGCTTCACGTATAAACTTTATCTGGTGTAGCATTAAATAGTGGATGAGTCATCCAAGATCTTACAAAGCGAGCACACAATACACGAGAGCAAAGCAAAGAGGTAGGATGTATGTGTATGCACTGCGCGCGCAAACGTACTTTCCAACGTTGGCGTGGTCGAGTTGGGGGCGAGGTGTCACGTCCTCCGGAGTCTTCTGCGGTGGGTTCCCGTTGAGGGTGTCGTCGATCAGGCTCGACTCGGCGAAGCTCCTGTCCTCGCCACTGCCGTACCTGGACATCGCCAACATGTTTGTGTTTACTACAGATGTGCTTAGAGAAGAGAGAAGATTATCATTATCGGGCGGTCTAAGGACTTTTTTGTAGGAGTAATTACACGTGGCAACAATTTCGATGTTCGAATTGATACCCGACTCGGGTGCTCCAGGCACCGACTCTGTCTCTGTTACTATGATTATTGTCTCATCTGTAAATTACAGCGCCAGTGGTGTTCCAATTACGATGAGAGCTCTTGGAGCTCCATGAGAACGAAACATGTCCAAAAGGACGTTTTCGTATGTTGAAATTCCTTCGGTCTCCGAGTGAATTCAAAAATTTCGAGCAAAAAAACTTTTCCGGCCAAAAGTCATTGGGGCCGAGTAGAACTCTCGGGATGTTTTGTCGGGTTTTGGCTCCAGCATTTACGTACCTACACCTGCTGTTTCCGCACCCGCAAACACCCGGAAAATATTCAATTTAGGACAACCACTTGGAGATGCAAGATGTTTTATTCATGGCCCAAAGTTTGTACTCATAATAAAACATAATGTAATGTCGTCCAATCGAAAACGTTTACCCTGAGTTGTAAAACTGAGCTGACGAGAAAAAAAAAAAAGGGAAAAAAAAGATTATCCACGTATAACAACAAAAATACAAAAGTATATACAAAATAGGTAGAGCAGATACAAAGGCCGGCAGTAAAGCTCAAACGAAGGCCAATCCGGGACGAAGGATCATTAACGAGGCAGAACACGCCCCCTTCTTGCTAATCCACTTGATCATCCGAACGCAAGCCAAGCCGTCTTTCGATCGATCGCTCTCGGGGAAAAAGACACATTGCACACAGCTCATTTCCTCTTTGGTCCGATCGAGCGCGTCGCCATTGAGGCGCAATTTCCTTTGTCTCATCTCTCTCTCTCCCATCCTCGTCCGTTGTTTCGGTATTCATAAAGTTAAAGGTCGACCGCGAGATAGGGTCGAGGGAGCTTGCAGGCCGTTTTAATTAACAGCGTGTCGGGGGTCTACGTCAAACTCCCCGCACAAAGAGCGCCTCGCCGGTGTAATTGAGGGTGCAATCAGCTTGATCGTCTTCCACACGTGCACAATGCTTCATATTTTTCTCGCTCGAGCGTGCACTGTTTGCCGTGATTTCCTCTTCCGTCCTGACAAACTATTTACGTTTATCGCTCAATCTCGACGATATATTTGCTCACACCGTCACTCATTGGATTTTTCCTTGGATCAATTTTATCAGTTCAAGTCATAATTTTTTCACTAAAAGATAGTTTGTTGTTTCTCTTTCAATCAATTGAAGGTCGTTCTTGCCATGTCTGACCAAAATCGAGTTGTACTACTGTAAAAGATGGACCCTTTCTTTTCAAACAAGTTTCTCCCTGGTGAGCGAATTTAAGTGGAAATTTCCAACCACAAGACAACCATGTCAACAACGAGTTTTTGTTTTTTGACCTCCATGTACACGGAAGGAAAGAAAACATCTCCCAGAATCAAGAGCACAAGGTTTTCCAGAAAAACTTCGACAATTTCTAAATACTGTCTCATTCGGAATGATTATCCTTTTTTGGGGAAAAAAAAAAAAAAAAAATACATTAAGTATTTTGTTCCTACTCGTGCTCTCATAAGCCCACCTCAACGCACCATACGCAGACACAGCACACCGTTCTGCGACAGCACGATAGATGCGTCTAGCCATCGAACGGTAAGCTATCAATTAGCGCCAGTCTGGCGGGCCGACGCAACCAACGAGATAAATAGTAGTCCCGCCACTCTTGGGAAGGTCCCTCTCTGTGCAAGCCTGACGAGTGCGTTCTTGAAACCCTAAGCTTACCGTGTCTCGCGATCAAGCCGTTTTGTGTGGATGAATGGATTACCGAGATCCCTGACTTTGATTTCAACGTCGGATCCAATAATCACGTATACCCCCCGTTAGACTGTTCGACGCGAGTGATTGGTGAGAGGCGCTGCTGGTTGGAAATGCCGATTATTTTACGCGTTAGATGGTTTTAATTAGTTAATAGGGTTCCTAACTGCAGGTCGTGGGCGATTATTCCTGGTAATGTGGACACTCCTCTCTCTCACGCGACGGGAGGACTTGATGACTCAGCGTTGGAAAATTGGCTCGTAATTTACACTGTGTCACCGTCACGTGAACTTTTTTTTTTTTTTTTTTTTCTACGTACCCTAAAGCTTTCGGATTGCAGTTATCGTGCTGGTGACACATCGAGAATAAAGTTATTCTTGGAGTTTAGCTAACGGCGTTTTGACGGAAACTATGCTAACTTTAATTTATAGGGTGTTTATTTCGTTATATTTTCATACAAATTGAACATCGAGTTTTTTTTTGCGACTGAGATCTTGAAGAGCATTAAAAATAGATTTTCGAAAATACACATAACAGTATCGGATGAAATTTGCTGTTTATTTACCCTTACGGTTTATCGATTGAAAGGGTTGGGAAAGTCACGTGGATCCTCTAATGCATATTTAATGTCCCATACGGGTACGTGTTGAGATACTGATACACGTAGAGATACAAACTCTCACGAAGATGAAGTTACACGTAGTCGGAGGTGTGTACGAGATTTTTTCGAGGTCTAGAAAGATTACCATGTATCTTTCAAAGTTGGTTTAAGGAAAACATTATTTATGTGATAAACAAAATTCATATTTCTTATAACGTATAAAAAAAAAAGGAATAAAACCTGTTAGTTAAACGAAAATGGTTATTTTGGCCTCAGTCAAGTGACTGCACACTTTAATTCCTGACGGCAAAGAATCATGACTATTTTAAATTTACTCTCAAGAAGAAAAGTATTTTGTTAAGTCTTGAATAATTCTGGTACTCATCATCCCTATATTTAGTGCTGTGAACGAAGTGCTAATTCCTTTGATTAAACTCAAAACAATTTATCAAATTACGTTTTGCACCAAGTAAAAATACTTAACGAGTTTTAAAAGTTTTAGCCAAAGTCCTCGAGTACCGGGTAAACGGGATCTCGCAGTTTTCACTGCTCTCAATCAAAGTAAAGACCATACAAATTGAAACGGCGAAATGCAGTTCTGGTGTTCTTGATTTCAACAACATTTCCAATCCCATTAAGCCAAGCCGTCCAGAGCGAATATTTAATGTTTGATTAAGAGAATTCCATTCCCACAGTGGGTTCTAATATACCGGCTGTAAGTTGGTAAAAGCTTTCAACTTCCACAAAGTGGTGGTTTCATTTGAAAACCGCTCGGGCGCTCCTCGCGAATGAGATGAACAATCACGAAATTTCACATATCTTTGGTACAACATAAATTTTGGTTAAAATAGAAATATGATAAATTTTAGTTTGCCGATAAAACCTTCAGCTGACTTTTTCCCAAACTCGAGCGTAAAAACCAAAATCAAGAGGAATGTAAAAAGGAAAGGAAGCTCGAACAGTCCTGATATAAAAGTTTCCCTGCCCTGCGGAATCAGCGCTATTGCACCCCGTAAGAACTTGCGCATCGACCCTATTCCTGCTTTAATTGCAGTCCGGCTATCGTCTTGCCACCTGACCCTAATTTCGGATATCTCTTCACCAAAGAATTCACCTCAACAAAGTCGCGTCTCCTATATCTGTGAGGTCTTCCTTTTCTCCATCCCTTGGAGTAGTACTCGAGAGGTGAGAACTCGAGGCTCTCGCTGCGGCTTCTAAACTGCACTTGGCCGTGTACTTTTTGAGAATTTCCATGTATACAAGCGTGGGGCGAGAAGTCGAAGGGGCCGGGAGGTTAAAAATGGCTCTCTGAAGGAAAATTTCGCGTCACGCTCCATAGCGCCAGACGCTTCCTGGGCAATTTCAAGCTTGACAAGCTCGCGGTTGCGTTTTCTTTGGCGCACACGGTATTTTCTTCGGGAAATGCTTCGCTCCTTCCAGCGAGAGATTGTGAAATTATGGATGAAGGCTGTTAACGGGAACGCGTTTTAAGGAAATTGTGGTGGCTATGGGAATCGGGAAGTCGGAGTTGGAGCAGCCCGATGGCGTTGATCTACATTCGTCAGGGCTGTTTTTAAACATTTTATGACCATGGCTGATTACGAGATGATTATTTAAAAAAAGAAACTCCAGCTAGAATCTGCCTAAGACAAGAAGCAAAATACATATTTTTTATAAGAAAAATAAATATTTAATTTGAGTTTCATCAATACCCCTAAAATGATCGGGCTGTGCGGAAAATTAAAAAAACTTAGTACGTTAAAAAGACTTTATTCTGATTTTAGAGTATGCCAAATTGAATTTTTTGTTATATTTTAATACTGAATTCACAGAAAAACAAAATGATATAAAAATAAATGATCAATTAAATAAATTTGTATTATTGTAACCATTCACTCGTCAAGTAATAATGTAGTTGCAAAGGAGTCGAACAAAAACGCCTGGGGATCATCAGCGATCGTGAAATCCAACGATGAACAACAAAAGTACAAAAAAAAAGTAGAAACCAGAGCTTTTAATGATCAACGCCTTGCAAATAAATCAGAGACTTATCGACGCGTCGCTCTGGTCACCCACACCGGAGACACGCATAACAGAGCACAGAGCTCCTAACTCAATTTATAACCCGCATAATCACCATTTCCTCCTCCATCCCTGAACGGTTTAAGGAACCGGCGAATTCGAGTGGTCCCATTGACCTCGTCTCCTCCATCACTTTTTGCGAACAATTTTCATACCCAGGCATCCCCCGATCCGAGCAAGTAATTGTGCGAGTTTCGGATACTTAGATTCCTCAATCTTACTTTTCCGAGTAAAATAACGAGGACGATTCGGGGTCGAAGGATCTTGACTCTGCCTTCTTTCCCCTTCAGCGAATCGCGAGAGGAAGCTTACTTTTGACGTCGCGAATGACTTTGGAAGCGTATTGAATACTCGACAAAGTAAAAGCTTGCGTATATATACTTGCACAGACGTGATTAAAAGGAATTCGGGTTATTGGCCTCGGAGCTGTCAGAGCAAAGGGAACACTAATTTTGCATTCGATGGGAGCTTTCGTCGAAAAGTGGGTCATCGATTGCTTTGTTCATTGAAAAATATTTGACAACCAGATGAGGCTTTTCTGACATAGGTCAGGATTTCTATACACCATCAATTATTGATTGTGATCAACATTAATTTTAAATTTATTTATTTTACTCCAAGTTTTATACTATTGTGTGATTAGCCAAGTAATTAACATTTAAAAGTGTAATTATTTCATGTTGCCTACTTGCAGGTAATAGACAAAATTCTGAATGATAATATATTCCCGAAAGTCTTTATTGACTTCTCCAATTAATGAGAAACGAGTACGAGCATAGCGTCCCTATAATGTAAAATTAAATTAATCACCCTCTAGTTGGCCGAGAATTCAGGTTAATACTTTGCATATATTCTCCCCTACCTTTGCCTCGTCTTCTCTTACTCTCTCTCTCTCTCTTTTTCTTACGAGAATCGAGAATCCATTATTCCTGAAAAATTTATTATGATTTGAATTTCGCTCTAAACCTATAGTACCATCGCATTATTATGGTATTAAGTGAAGCAAAATTCACTGAGAAAAGCGTTGCCGAGTAAAGAAAGGCAGTTTTGGGAAAATCGGTACCGTAAATGGAAGAAAGAAGGGAAAAAGAAAATACCACTCAGAGTAGTCGAAAGTCGTGATGATAATAATGATAAATAGTGCAGAGATAATCGATTTCTGTGTGTGCTGTTTATTACAGATACACATAAAACTAGGATCTTCGCCTTGAATACCCAACATATCCGTATAGAGAAGGTAAAATTTAAAAATTTTAAAAAACATATAGTTATGAAATCTTTTTCCACGTTTCAATTTTTTCTAGACTTTGAATCAGGTAACTGTGTTCTGTACTGATGGAATTACATTCAGAATTTTTTTAGCTTTTTTCGCATCATTATTTCAAGCTGAAAAAATTCCAATCCCGTTTCTAATAGTACGGTTGAAAAAAAAAAAAATCGTAACGTGGTCGAAAATGTGTCATATTACATTCACGGGTATTTAAAAGGAAATCGATGTAAAAAAACTACCTCGCTTTTAGAGAAAAGTTGGTTATTAAAGGTAACGGTAAGCGTTAATTTTTTAAATGTTGTATTTTCCTAGTTAGACACATTATATTTGGTGAGCGAGAGGTGAACAAAAAAATGTAGTTTGAGAAATAGTTGCAGAAAAAGTTGCAAGGGAAGTCATATGTTTCTATTGCTCTGTATGTTTTGTATACTCTGGTTATAAATAAATAAAAATAAAAATAACCAGTACCCCCTTTCTAATAAAAAAATTTGTATGAATAACTATCCTTGATAAGCATGCTATTTCTAATCTCTTGTGCAAAACAAAAGCTTCGAGTACACGTACTCACTCTGCGGGGCAGCTTTTGCCGTACAAGAGGAGCACAATACAGAGCTTGCACGCAAAGAAGTGAAAGAGAGAAAGAGAGCCGAAGCCCAGGCACTGATCAATACACAACCACTATACTGCACTGTTGCCTTCATCGCTCCATATAGGCCTAACCGTATGCTTGTATACCTTTTTTTTCTGTTGTACGAGGCGTACGTGTGTTTGCCAGCGTGTGTCAGTTGCTCGTCTCTTCCAAGCTATAGAAGCTTGCACACCACCTACACGTCTACAGAAGAGTCCAGGCATTATTCCGTACCAATTTTCTTGTCCATACCGTTTTTCCACATTTTTTAACTGTACAGTGCTTTTCCTGCAATTATTGTTTCACTTTTGTTTTTATGACACATTTTGTGCTTTAAAATTATTCATTCGATTTATTTTCATCAGCGAAAAGCAAATATTTTCAAATAATATGCATCGAATTTCAAGAGTTAATCACACTGTCAAGTTGTATAGGAGCAAAAAAATTGATTTCGAAGTGCAGGGGGTTAAAAAAAAAAAAAAAAAAAATTGTAAAAATTATTCAAACATAGAAGAATCTACCACATTAAAATGTAAAAACAAAGTTATAGTCACAATTAGAGGCTTGAAGATGGATACAAGCATTTTCATAAAATTCAAGACACGCTGTAGAGACGTACACACAGTCACTATTTAATAACTCAGTAAAACTAGGTCATTTTTATGTAAGTACATATAATTAAAAACCATAGGCAGCAAAAGAATGCCCCTTTGATTAGAGGGGGGTAGACGGCAAGATAACTAAAAACACAAATAAGTCAGAGAGTGTGTGATTATAACAAAAACAGATAGATATCAAGATAGGTATAGGTAAAAAAAGACTTAAATATATGTAGCTACGGGTTACAAGAAATAAAAAATAAAAATAGAACAATAATTACTTAAGAAAAATTTAATGTGATGGAGATAAAATAATAAAGAATCAATGAAACAGATTCACATGCTAAAAGGTCATGTGTAGAGATATAATGATACTTTATGAGAAATACATGAAGACAAAGATATCAAGACTTAGCATATGATGATAAAGATATGGAGAATTGAAGTCAAATTTATTAAGAGTTTTAGGATGAAAGATACAGATAAATATATATGGATGACGATAAAGATTTATGAGGAATTGGTATTGAAAAATCTAAAATTAACAAGTATATGAAGATGGTTTTACGCAAAAAAAGATTTACCAATGTTAAAACGCAATGATAGAAAGTCTGTGAGATAAAAAAAAAGATTATCGTGCAAAATGTAATAATTGAAGCAATAAGTAAAGAGAAAGTAAAATAAAACTAAACAAGAGATAGAGTAAAAGGGGAACAGGAGTACAAATACAATAAAAAAAAAAACACAAAACAAGACAAGTAAACTGAGACAATGCTATTTAGTTTGCAAAGGAAATACTAAAATGTAAATACATGGATCAATACAAAGACTCAAAGATATACGAGTAAAGATTAAGAATCAAAGACCAAAATAAGGATGTAGAAACATATATAATGTTGAAGTACATATGGTGGAATCAATGACGAATGTAAAATATATTTTGATGCTTTCAGATAAAATTGAAAAATTACAATCATAAAGACTTAGAGATAGAAATAAAGAGATTAATATTAAGAAAAAGTCATGAGCTCAAATGAATGATAATAAAGACCATGAGTAGAAAGAAAAAATACAGAAGTAAAAATTATACGTAAAAAAAATTATGAATATAATGATAGAACCTGTGGTTCTCATACATATATTAAGGAAGCTTAAGTGAAAAAAAACATAACTAAAACAAAGTTGAAAAAGTACAAACAAAAACAAAGAAAATAAGGAAAAGAGACACGATGACGAAAACGTATTTCATCTTTCATTTTGGTTGCATATGTTTTTTTTTCTTAGTACGTTGTGTGTTATTATTAAAAAAATGAATAATATGCACTAGGTCTCCAAAATTAGATATGGCTTTCTTATAAACCAAATAGATTCGTCATTGTCATTTTTGGACGTAAATCTCACGTCTTCTTCATACATATATTAAAAACGAGAAAATCACTCTGCAAGAACTGCACAATCTATTTTTTGCACACACCTGGATATTACATGCATGTATGAGCTGTAACCGAATCGCACGAGTGCGAACAAGAGAAATGAAGATTTTTAATCCGGATGTAATCGTTGGAATAAAGGCTCCATTTGTTTTTTACTTTCCCTCCCACGATAGTTCTGTGCCACGTAAAAAAGGTTTTATTACAGAATAAGCCAGAATGACAGGATGAAAAAAAATATATGTAGTCGCGCGTTTCAAATGAACTCCCAGTCAGATTTTACGAATCTCGTAAAGTTCCTCTTCTTTTATTTCTTTCTCCCTCTCTTTCTTTCCTATTTTTTGTTACTCTTCTTCCGACCCATCCTTTGTTGAATACGAGACGAAATGAGTGTACTTTTTCTCTTGACAAGATTTTCATCTAACTTGGGCCGTAAAATGCGAATACTTGTAAACCAACTCGCTCGACTGTCAATCTCATCATTGCAGAATTCGACAATTTTGATAATGTTTCAAGTTTGATTCTGGTAATCAATATCCAAAGTTATTTTTTTTATTACTATTTTACAAGAAATTTTTTTAACTTTTATGATTTTTACGCCAAAAATATGCATAAAATGTGTTATAATGATACAAATATTTAACACTAATATCGATTCTACGATAAAATATTAAAGACCACTATGCAATTCATAATTTACTCCATAAAAATTTTCAATTCTATCTGACTTTGCGAAACCTGACTGTATAAAAAATTCAAGCCATAAGTCTCGGCATTTTCGGACGTCTTATCTTCGTAACGGAGTACAGCCTTTCTCCCCCCTTTTCCACCCACACGCTGGTGCGTCTGTTCGCCCCCATAAGATTCCGATAAGACCAGTTTTAAATTGCTTCGCTTTTTCATTTTGCTCCGTGAAATTCCCCTCCCATGCAAGCTCGCTTTTACTTGTTCCGCACTGCAGTTTTTTTTTCCTCATCCCCCCACCAACAAGAAAACTTATCGAGTGGTCCCTCGCTTCCGGATTCGACGTTTGCCCAATCCTACGGTCTCGGTGCAAGTACGGACATCCATGTCCTCTTTTATTTTTCGGTAGTGTGATTCGTGCTTGATTGGGAAAAAAACAAGATCCAGTTGGAAGACATGACAGCCTCTGGGAAATGAGTACAAAGCTTTTTTTTACTGTTTTCTGTTGCTCTTGGAAAATTTGGGGTGAACCCTAGAGAGGCATACAACTACTTCACCCTTAAAAAACAGCAATTTCACGAAATTTCCAAACCCCCTATGCCTCATATTTCTCAAAAAGCAATGAAAACGAAAAAACAAACAAACAAACAAAAAGGCCAAAGAGCAGCAGTTTGTGCAGGGACGAGCAAAAATTCCACTTTCGCTAGATTTACGGCCTCATCGGAGGACCAACAGCGCCGTGGTGTACAGCTTCCACTCCGCGTAATAGCCCTCGTAATTTCTCAACGTTACGCGCCCGAGAGCGAACGAACGCACGGCACGTGTCGCGTGGCGTTACTGTCTGCCCGTCCCACGCAATTCGAGCTGAAAAATAGACCCGTCACGCGTCCCACGTCTCTCTCTCTCTCTCTCTCTGTCTGACCGAAATTCGCCGAAACTATTTTTACTCTGATCCCCAGCTTATTTGAAAAGCGACAGGCCCTCATTCGTTACATCATCAAGATATTCCAACTAACCACTGGCGCGTGTAACGTTATCGAGGAGTTTGTCGATGTACAGAGACTATAAATCATCCGAGTTAACACGTCCTTTTTTTTATTTTTTTTTTTTTTTCTTTCATGCGAAATAGCATATAAGGTACGCGTATTCGTGCTGTAGTGTATTCCCTTCGCGCGACGGAGTGGAGCGCCATTAGAGGTGGTCGTGGCGCGTCGAGCTCAAAGGGAAAAAGCGGCACCTCCGAAAGGGAGATTCAAGTGCTACTACGGCGATGCACATACGCGGGCGAAAGGAAGCCGCGAGGACTGTGTGTACATGTGGCAAAGAGGGATCCTAGGGGCGCGTTTGTATAATGTGCACGGGAGCGTACACGCACAAGGAAAGAGGGATCGGAGGCGCGAAGTGGGCGCTCCTTCAGAGGAGCCCTCCGAGAAATGAAATTGCGCTTCTGAGGGTGTATATGTATATGTACAGGGTGTACGTATGTGCTTGCTCATGCGAGAACTTTAGGCGTACTATATATATTATACGCGCTCTGGCAGGGATAGAGAGGGTTGAAAGGCTCGAAAACTCGCGCCCGAGATGTTTGCGAGCCACTGCTGCGCGCCCTGGCCGTATCTACTCTGGATATTCAATTAACTTGACGGATGTTGCTCTCTGTAAAATTTTCCGAATGAGCGGCAGAAAGAATTTTCCGGAAGACGAGTGGAACGGTATCTTTGACATTTATACCTCAATTTCAACTTTTTTGTTTTTCAAGAATCGATTCATTTTGAGAAATAGATTAGCTGATCGAAACTTATTACTGACATTTTTTTTTTTTTTTTTTTTTTTTTTTTTTAACAAGAAATGCTCATTTCACCAAATGATAACCAAAGTACATTTACTTTTTGCTTTTTTCAATCGAAAAATACACAAAACGTTCACAAAAAGCCTCTTTTTCTTAGAGTCACAAAAAGTCTATGTGCATCCACGCGAGTGAAACATCACTTGGCGAATCTTTGCACTCGGCACCATTTCGCAACGCACTTTGGCGATTAACGCTCTTTAACCCCCACGGAAAGCCTCATTTCGTAACCGGGCATTAATAAAACATTCAAAACGAGCCACGTGTACGACAAACTCGTAAACCATACCAAAAGAGCCGGTAAACGCTCGCGTACACAAAGAGCCGCGGCGCATGACAAACGGAAATTGCTCGGCGCATTATGCAAACGACGCACTCTGTTTTTGGTTTTGTTTGTTTGTTTTTAATCCCATATGTGTAGCTTAATCGACTTTTGTTGGTTTATACGAGGAAATAAAGAAAAACTTTCTGGCACAGCTCTCATTGTGATATTTTTTTTGAAAACATTTTTAGCATCTCTTATGCTCGATCACTGGCACGATCGTTATACATTCTAGAAATAACTTTATCGACAATCGTCATCTATCGTACACCTATAGTCAATTTCAACTACACAAAGTAAGCTATAACATACGATCAGAGCAAACTGACGCTAAAACCTTCATTTATAAGCTCGACATTGTTTACACACACATCCCAATACACTTCATCCAGAACAATAACTACCATGTAACAAGACCAAGCGAGTATCCTTCCCCTCGTCCGCAAACTCGCACATGGACTTCCTAGGTAACGCTGTCTCGCTCTCCTCCCCGCAAGCACCAGTTCACCACCCCTCTATACATATATGCCTGCATCCACCCAACCACCCACCCAATCTCTCTCTCCTTCGGTGCTCGTATCGATCTGCCGTCGCGTTTCTCGGCAGCGCCTTCAGCGATCTCGTTTACAGCTCGCTTTGACCGGCGTTTCCTCTTTTTTGCTTTGCGTTTTAGTTGGTCAATCACGTCAGCGTGAACCTAACCTCCGCGGACCCTCCAGCGCACGCCCACCACGAGATTCTCCCTCCGTCTGACTATACGTTGACTTATATCCCTGTATTTTTTTGTTTCTCGTTTTTTCCAACACCATTTTTCTTTTTGCTCGTGTCACGTGTCTCCCTTTTTTTTATATTTAGGTTCCTACGACTACCTGAGGCCTTTTTGTAATGGATGGACGTTGAAGGATTGCTCGTGTGTATATCTATCGAAATAAAGAAGACGCCAGTAGATCAAAACGTACACGTAAGGAGCATCATGGCAGTACTCTTTTAAATGGTCGATGAATCTTTTTCTTCGAACCTTTCGATAGACCGTAGTACAGTATTTATCGATCCATCCAGAGGTGCCAGCCCGGTCGGTCCTAAGAATATTTTAAAAAAAGCTCCACCGAACAATGCCATAGGACCTTCGCCGGCCGTCACACATGTGAACAATAGCATAGATCGATGAGAGAAGGAGAAGCACATCGATGCTCGCGCCGACAACATAAGGAGAGACGCGATCCCTCCGTTCATGGTGTAAATACAGAGGAAGAGAAGAAGTAGAGAGAGAAAAAAAAAATTTCGTTGCGCGCGTTCATTATCGGAAAAAGCGAGAGTAAGAGATAGAGAGAAAGAGAGAGGAGGAATGTGCGAAGGGGGACAGTACACACTGGAGGCGGGGAGAGACTCACAGTCAGCTGCCGGCGGGTGCTGCTCTCAGGTGCGGTGACAGGCGACGCGCCACCAGCTCGACCTCCACCACCAGGCCACCCTGACTGTTATTGTTCATCGAACCTACGATCTTTCGTGTACGCGTTTGCTCGTACGGAGTGAAAAAGTAAACCAATGTAAAACAACACGCGTTGTGGAGGGTAGACACGCGAAGCACACTTTGCACCGTTCGCTCGATAATCTTGCAAGTGTTGTAATTCCTCGCTGTGCTGTTGAAGCGGAGCTCCGTAGGTTCGACCTCCTTTTCCTCACTGCCGCTCAGCGCGGAAGGGTTCAAACGTCAACCCCGAAGAACCATAGTGAAAGAAGAAGAAGAACAATGCGGAAGATGGAAAATAGGATTGGGGGGGATGGAAAAGAAAGGAGAGGACAAACAAAAGGATAAACGAGGCTTCAGAAGCTTCCTATCCGCGCTGTCCGTTGTACGGCCAAGTTGTGCTGGTGCAACACATTTGTCCTCCTTTTTTTTATTCCCCCCTCGGACGAACACCTCCTCGACTCGAGCGAATATCGCGAAGCTCCGTCGTTCTCGCGCCCCACCGCAAACTGGATTCGCCGGCCTGCGCTCGCGCCACCCGCCCCTGCGACTCGGGACGCTTCGGCCAGGCTCGACAGTCTCCGGGGCACCCCTTCCCTCCCCTTCGTTTGCGTCATTTTCTTCTCGTGGGTAAGGGGGCTCCGTTGTTGGCGTTGCAGCGGTATGGACGAGCTCCCCTCCAGAGTCGCGTGCCCATGCACTCTCCCTTTTTTCTCTCTTGTGGTTTATCTTTTATTCTCTCGGTGGGTGGTATGTACTGGCTAGATGATGGAATTGGCTACGTCCTGCATTGGGTGGGAAAACTCTTTGGGGATATCGATTTTTCGAAGGAGATAAGTCGCGAATTGCAAATCACGCTTTTTCGAGGGAGGCTGGGAGCGGATGGGTTTTCGAATTTTCGCGGCATGTGATTCCCTGCATGTATTATGGAATATGCAGGTGCTGTGCATCGCCGTTATTGGGGATTCCGACCACGTAGTCCTTTGGTCCTTGCCATTAGCCGAACGACAGAGGATGAGCCATGTCGTGCAAGGCGATCGCGGTGTATGATTTTGCCTGTGTTGGATTTTTCTCGTTGCGTTATTGATTTTTGGTATTGTGCAACATGTGGAATACACTCACATGACAATTGTAAAAATTTCAGACCCACAGGAGAATAGTTCTTCCGTTGATGTATGGTTTTTTAATAATAAAGGCTATGCTATCGCAGTGTTTGCAAGATATTAATTTTTTCCTTTACTTGTATTTGATAATTTCAGCATTTCCATAATAATTTTGATATTATCAAGATGTATGTGTCAGGAAATAATTGTCGATACTAACAGTGATATAAAAGTTCAAGTTATAAGTATGTTAACCGAATAATGCTTATTTTCTCCACAGAGTCGATTTATATGTAATTAAAGATCTATTTTTTCACTCGTCTGACTAAAATCGGTGATTACTACTTGTTTTTAAATATTTTGAGTATCATCAAGTTTCCAGTTTTTTTGGGGAGAAAGGGGGAAGTAGTAGTCAAAATTTTACTTACTGACATCCGTATCTAGTTGCAAAAGCAAGTAGTTTCATTGGATTCAAATGTGTACGAAGTGTTGCATGATCAAAGTAATGAAGCACAAAAGAATACACCCCACATTAGGATTTATTCGACTTAAGACAAGAGAAACATCCTTTGTGCTTCACAGCTTTGTTTTGTCGTCAAAGTAACGAAGTACAAAGGAATGTAATTCACATTAAGATTCATTTCATTTAATACCAAAGAAACTTGGTGTCAACAAATACACCCTCCGTGTATATCCCAACTAATTTCGAATAAACTTCAGTCTGAACACCCCTCTTTTAAAGTATTAAAAATTAAAAAGACCTTCATCAAACAACCACCTCTGTAACCAAAGGAGAGGAAAAAAAAAAGAAAAGTTTTTCCGAACCTTCGTAAGACCAATTTGATGCCACGCGCAAAGTCCTCAAGTGAGCCACGTCGAGAACGACTCCCTCGGTATTTCATGCTCATTAACGATTCAGAGAGCAGCTGGGCGATAACCAATATAAATGTGCTCGGAGATTGTGTCCGGCAGTGAACGAAGACACAGGAGACCTTGGCACGCGTGTCTACACGCGCGAGGAAGAGGAGAGGAATTAAGGTATACGGGCCTCGACGAGGGAGAAAGAAATATCGTAGTATACACGCAGGGGTGGAAGAATCGAGACGGAGAGTGTACGCGGGGGGTGCGAGATGTATGGCGTTGGGTGTGTGGGCGCCGTGGAAATTACTGTCGAACAACCCGAGAGCCCCCTCCCCCTCGAGAACTAGATTACTCCCCAAAGTAAGCCACGAGCCGCGGGCTTCTTTGGCTGTGGCGGTGGCAGAGCTACATCGAGGAACGAGACGCGCTTCCCCTGCGCTTATTTTCTCGTGGATGGAAGCTGGCACGGGTTTGGGTTGCGGTAGACGCTGTTGCGAGAAAAGGAGCGAGCAGAGTCTGGTTCGTCGTCGTCATCGAGCTGATCGATAACACGCATTTTTATGGTAATACGCATTGCAACGGAGCAATGAACTCACGTGGTTTGCGAGCTCCATCCACAACGATTTTTCTTTTGTCCTTCCCTTTTTTTCGGGGCAGGGGAAGAGGGGGTGAAACTACTTTGTCAAGAGATTGGCTCCTATGTATTTCATGAAACGGCCGTACTTTTTGCTACCTTTTTCTTTTGGAACGATGAGAGAGGGCTAAACTAATTTCTTTTTTGCGGACGCGAGTCACGAGTTATACATTACCGAGTGATGCGAGAAAATTTCGTTTCAATTGTTTATTTTTTTTATTTTTTTGTGCTTGACGTTCAATGTCAGGTAAATTAATAACCTGCTTGCTAGCAAATACAATAATCTGGCCAAAATCACATCCGAATTTACAAATAAAGTCATCAAGAAGGAAAAAAAAAAAAAACCAACCTATGCTCCCCCAATTTTATTTGTTCAAAAGTGAGTACTTAATCGAGGACCCTTTTGTAGACTAGCTGCACGTCAGCAGGCAAGTCGTTACTGGGTTGAAAGAAAGCTTTAAAAAAAACCTTGCAAGCTTGGCCGTACAAGGGACTACAAAAAACCCCGTACGCGTAGTATATGTACATGCGTGTGAATTGAAAAGCGCTGTGCTCGCATATAGTCAATACCACCGGTGTGGGCCAACTCGAAAGTTTTCCTTTCAGAGAAGAATGAGAATGAAAGAAAAGAAAGCGAGAAAAAGGAGGCAGGCGCGATAACAGCGCGAAAAGGACTCTCTCTTTCTTTCTCTCTCTCTCTCTCTCGAAAAAAGGAGCGAAGGAAGAAATATAGTCGGAAGCACGGAGAGGAGGGAGAAAAAAAAGGCGCAAGCATGCGAGAAGAGAGCCCCGTGATAATGGACGGGAAAAACACGTTCGTTGAAAGGAGCCTGGCACATATAACTTACTTTCGTTGAAACCACGCGCGTTTTTCGCAACGGTCCCCCCCGTTCCCGGTTACACGCACTTTTTTCACGCTCGAAATCTTTATTGCACGGTACGCATTATACGCCAAAAGTATTCTGTTTCCCGTTTGGGCTCCCCTTTGCTTTTGGTTTGCAAACGATGGCGGGAGACACCCCACCTCTGCTGCGGCTGCAATTTAAAATCCAACCCCCGTGAGCCAAGGGAAAGGAGGGGGGGTCGTAATGGTCGTGGTTAATTAATCCATACTAAATTTTCGCCACATAGTGTAGTGCATGCACATGCACGTTGTGTACTCGCGTTGCGGTAAACGCATGCATTATCATGTAAAACATCATGATAACACGAGCGATGGCGATTCGCCCATCCATTTCCAGATTTCGATTGACGAGCGACTGTGTTATCAAAGTTGGCGCTCGCTTGCTGATGTACAATCAACTGAACATCATCAGGTAGCAATGTTACAACGGGAATTCGCTTCAGCTCCAATGGGTGACAACCAATTAGCCGCAAAAGAGCCGCTGGTGTGGGTGTTATGCAAAGCATGTTGCTGTACACGGAAAATGAGATCAATAGCGCGCCGCTGACCAGAGGTAGAGAGATATCTCATCAAGTCATTTCGCGAGCTCACAATATGCTCGTGATGGCTGTGGGGTGGAGCCCCCCCTCCCCTCTGCGAAATTTATGATAATGACCCATCGTGGGGGAGAGAGAGAGATGGAAGGAGACAGCAAAGTCATCCAGATAGCGCATCACAGTGGGGCAGTTCTGAAATTCATGCGGAATGGATGCAGCCATTGCGCCAGTAGCCTCGATACGGTGGTGTGTGGATCGAGGAATGGAATGTCCACCCGAGCAAGGAGAGCTTCCAAATTTCATACGTATTGTATTCGTGTGCTTGTGAAGTGGGCAGGGAGGGGGACAAAGGGTCAAGAAAATACCGTTGGAATCCTGACCAATCAATATGGAAGAGAAAGACAGAGAGAGAGAGAGAGTGGTGGGTAATGGTAGCGCAAATTTGAAAGAAGGGGAGGAGTGGCCGTTCTTGTTCTCCACTTTGCCTCGAACGTGCTGTAGTGCAGAGGCAAGAGTCTTTATATCAAGTGCATTCTCCTTATGGTACACACACATCCAGTACATATAGGAGGAAGGGTTGCTCTCTCCCTTCACTGTAAGGACGTTGCTCCCAAAGCTCTGCTCCCTTTTTTTCTTGAACCTTTGTTTTTTTTTTTTTTTTTTTTTTTGCTTTCTTTTCATCGTGTGTCAGCTCTCCTTTTTTCTTTTTTTATCTCTCTCTCTCTCTTTTTCTGCTCTTCCCTGGTATCTCTTTTTTTGCCCTTATTTCGACGTTAGCTTTAAAATAAGTAAACTGTCAAAACAACTACTAGAATCATTGACTAATTGAGTAAGACCAAGATTGTTAGGCAAAATTGCTCATACAGCTAGTTGTTGGAAGATTCTTAGAATATAGGTGATCAAAACAGGAACAGCTAATCATCTAAATTAGTACTTTATTTATTCGTGAAATGAAATTACCTGTGCATGTTGATTTTAAACAGCTTGTGTTGTAGAGAGAATTTTTGGGGTTACAGTAGCTCATCAAAGTTGTGGGATAATCATTTATAGACGACACTGATTAATTTTAGGGTTTTTAATATCTAGAGTTAAGGATACAAAACGATAAGAATATTAGATTGGATTTAGCACCCAAAAACATGTGAATTTAAGTTAAGATGTTATTTTTTTCGTAGGTTTGTATTGTTCCACTCGAGGCTGATATGAAATGAAATTGATTTATGACTTACATGTGATATAAGATACAATAAAAACACACAATCTTAGGAAAAATATCTTAATTTAGTCACTTTAAAGATGTCGCGAATGAAATTCCTTCACATTGTTGAAACAAAGGTATAGATATAGGTGGCAGGTGGCTGAAAGCAAAGTAGCTACTTCGTGCTCGTCAGCCAAGGCTAAACGAATTCCCTCCCTTCAAGCGTCTCCATCCCCACCTTGCAGTATATTACAAGTAGTACAGGTCAACGCTTTCCGACATGCATACCTGGCTGACCTATTTCGACTACTTTACTGCTCGAAAATACAATGTTGTCATCTAAGATCAAAAATCCTTGATTGAGACATTCTAATTGGAAGTTCTATACAAATTTCCCAATGTTAATGTTACGTCGTGTAAGTATTTCTTTTNCAGCTCGAACTTTTCCCTACAAAACTGAGATAGGAACATTCGCACGATGATAGACAGCAAAGATTACCATTCATAACCACGCAATGTACTGCCAACTACGTACTCGGGCCAACGACCTCCCCTTACATACCGAGAGCGACGAACGCGCCGTTCTCCTTTTGTGTAAGTATTTTTTTTTTTTTTTTTTTTTTTTTTTTTTTACTTTAGAGGGTTACTTTTGGTCTACGATTAGCTTTGTTCTCTACTACAAGATAAATATACTTGAACAGACACAGTCAAAAAGAAGAAGAGTGAATGAAAAAGAGGGAGGAAAAAAACAAGAAAAAGAACCTGTAAAAATAAGCGTGAAGGCAGTGATCGATTTTCCGAAGGGAACGGACGGCGAATCTGTTTTAATAAAAGAACAAATCGGCCAGCTTTTGGGAGGGAAGACGACGACGATGGCGGTGAAAAATGAGGTCTAACACTCCCAAGAAGATAAATCTTGGACCGGCTAGCTCCTTTATTTTACTCAAGCCGATGAAAGGAGGGCCAAAATCGAAGGAAGTTGCCTCGAGGAGAGGCCTCGCACCCCTATAGGGAGGTCCAGAGCGGCCGAGGGAGGGAAAGTCTCTCAAGCTATGTATTTGGGAATTTGTAGGAAGTTAAGGGAGAGCTATCGATGCGGAGTTATTAGCGTGGGTCTTGGAGACACGGGGAGTAGGGTATGAGACGGGGACGAAGATAATGGGACTGATAAGCTGGAAAGAGAGTGCGAGAGAAGAAAGTAGATAGATGATGAAATCTTGCTAAGCTATGTTTTTCTAGCTTGATTTTGTAATTTTCAATTTCAATTTTTAATTGATTCCTGCTGATCAGTCGATTATCAGGAGTGATGAGATTGTTTCGAATGCTAATTTTTTATTAGAAAAATAAAATAGATAGGAGTAGTATGACAAGTTGATGCACGACATTTTAAGGCAAGACTGTAGAGTAGTTTATTGTCTCACATAAGAATGAGCGTGATTTTACTGGAATCCCGCTATGTTTACGTAGTATAACTTGCAATGTTTTTCTTGTCTGACAATATATGTACAATGGTGATACAACTGATTCTAGCAGATTTTTTCAATTTATAACAAATCTGAATGAAATTTAGAGTTGTGTAATACAATTGAATAAAATGGTATATTTTTTTTGTGTTTTCAAGAACAAAAGTTACTTGAATCACTCCTTCATGCAATAACGTTACAAGTGAGTAACACTTTGAACTTTAAACTTTTTCATTCATGAAATTTTTATTTTCACTCCATCAACTGAAGCATTTCAAAATTAGTTGCTCGAAATCATTCATACGTTCATTGTATATGAGCATATTCATACACAAAGAAATGTATACATCAACTAACTAAAAGTAATACACGCTTCAAACGTTTTTTACAACCTGTTTTCCATTTTTATTCTTGTGTGAGAAACATGTTTGTTTTTTTAAGTTTTTCGCAACTTAAAACGTATTAAAACGTATGAAACAAGTATTATAATACTTATAATTCACTGTACAAGAACCTACAATATTTTTTCTTTTATTATTTGAATTATATTCACCAACGTTAAATATTAGTATCCCGAAATTTCTGTCTACTTAATACCACGTGATTCATCATCATCAGCCCATCATAAAATGCTTGAAAAGGAGCCTTTAATTAAAGTTCATGAATTTTTTTCCTAAAGAACCAATTTTCAGTAGTAAGAACTTCGTATAGTCAGCCATTTATCAAAAATCATTAACTAAACGGAAAAAATATATTAAAAAATCTACAAAAATTCCATTAAAAAACTACATAGTACAAATTCATTTTATATTATTTGCATAGTTCATAAAATAGAAATCACCGAAGTGTTAATTTGTAGCAACGTACACTATTGGAGGGCCCAGCTTCAGTATCCTCGAAAAATGTTTAAAAAAATTTTTTTACTTTCTACTTTATTAACGAAAGTATATTTTTATGCATTTCTTTAAATACTTTTCATTATTAACTGTTTGGCTAAAATTTCAACCTAAAATTACGTTTATAATTGAACTTAATATTTCTACGTTGGCTATAATACAAAGTGGAGACAGGCGAGTAAGGTAAGACGTGATATCGATGGGCGTATGAAAAAATAAGGATGTTTACCTCAAAATGTTATACTATCAACTTAATTTGTGATAATGAATCAAAACTATTAGTATTAAATAATTATCATAAGTCCAATTTTCAGTAGTACAATTCGTGTATGATCAGACGTTTGTAAAAATGTCACGGTGATGCTTTTTGGTGTGCATCTTTAAGATTGGTGTTTGTGTTTAGAATAATTAGGATCAATTCAAGATGCCAAATTGAAAACCAATGTAAGAGTGTGATAAGAAATGATCAGTGGTAATAAGTTTATAGTTATTGGGTAAAATATAAAAAATTTTGTAATGAAAATGCAAAGATAAACAGATATAAGCTGATAATCACTGAATTGTTTCTAATTAATTAAGCATTCCATTTCTTGATTTTTTGGCCCTTATTGAGATGACTAAATAATGATAAGAACGTTCACCCCCTTAATAATGTTTACCGTGCATGACAAATCTTACTGCTAATCCAGTTTTTCTGTCATACAACTCACTTAAAGTCAGTACCACGTCACTAAACCATGAAATGAAATCATCAATAATCATACAATCACAACGTATTCTATCATAAAGAAAAATTACTTTACCAACTACATCGTAGTTTCAACAGAACGTAGTTCCTACGAAATCTCCTCTTAGAAGCTTGTTTCAGACGGGGTGTCACTCAAATTTCAAATTCCACACCCTCACGCTCATCCTACCCCATCGACCACCCAACAACAACAGCAACACCTACACCAACAACAGCAGCATTACCACGTCCTTCCGAACGCGAACAAGCCGCAACAGCATGCTTAACGAGCTTGACATCACCACCAACGCTGCCGCAGAAGAACACCTCATGTTCCTACCCCACCCCTCAAATCCCGTAGCTGCTGCATAATCCATGCAGGTGCTTTCCTTGGAGCACGTGCATGGGCGAGCAAGGAGGAAGGGTATTCCCCACAGCCGAATCAACAGCTCGAACTTTTCCCTACAAAACTGAGATAGGAACATTCGCACGATGATAGACAGCAAAGATTACCATTCATAACCACGCAATGTACTGCCAACTACGTACTCGGGCCAACGACCTCCCCTTACATACCGAGAGCGACGAACGCGCCGTTCTCCTTTTTTTTTTTTCCATTCGCCACGTCAGAGTGCACGGTGGGATATGGACTCTGACCCCCTCTGTGTAAGTGCAGAGCTGCGGTACCCATCCGTCTCCCAACAATACAACTCGCGTCCTCCTTTCCAGCTATACCTTGGCGTTCGCAAACTTCCCGGCTATACATGCATGTGCTTCGGCTCGATCTTCCAACTTCTTTTATCCACCTGTCTGTCTCTGTTGGTGGATGTACCCACAGTGTATATCCGCTACTCCACGATGCAGATGCTCAACTGCGCGACTCTCGCGGAGCACACGTGCACGCGTGTATTCATCGATCACTGAACTTTCCACTGCGTTTGTTTGCCGCTTTTTTCCGAGACTCGTACCGCTTCCAGGTCTAGATTTACTTCCAAGTTTTTTCGGGCTGGCTTTCGAAAATTCCAGCCCCGGCTGTCTGGCAGCTCGTTGTTTTTCGGATTCCCGGGAAAGTTCACCTCGGACGGTGATTGCCGAAATTGGAAGCAAGGGGTTGTTCGTACGACATGGGCACACGCGTGGGTATTTATAAAATTCCATTTTCCGCAGCGCAGGTGTCTATTGTCGAAATGTTACGGTTGCACCGCGAGGGAACTACTGCAGCTGGCGACCTTATCTGCATGAAAGATAGATGAGCTCCGCATGCATGCGAAAAGAGAGAGAGAGAGAGGGGTGGAAGGCTCTTGGCAACCAAGCGAGGGAAGGAAGGGGGACGCATTGCGAATTCAGCCTGGCTTTCTATTTCCGGCGAGCCTTTTCCCCGCGTGAGTTAACCCGTCCCGTAGGTGCTTGCTCCTTCGTCTTCTTTCCAATTCGCGTCGATCATGTGTGTCTGTGTGCGGGTATACGGGGGACTGTGAATTTCACAGGCCCAGAATTATTTACGGAAGGTTATGGGGCGACAGTGGCACTTTCGACACTCGCGTTGAGGGACACGTCCTGGGCTTATCTCCGAGTAAAGAAGCCAACGCTTTTTTTTTTTCCTGTTTCGACGGGCTTACCTGTGAGTGTACCAGTATACCTGCGCTGGTGGACGGTGAAAAACGGTTTTATGGACGGTAAATAGTCGGGGAAAAAGGTTATTTTCACTCAGACGTAACAGACGCGCGTCAAAGATACTTTTTTTTTAAATATTTTCTTCATGTGTTACAGTTGATACGAGTTGTTTCTTTAGATATTCACTATGAGTTTCGACCATCAATTGTCATTCACAAGCTTCAAGTAAATAGCTGGTGGTCTCTGTACTTTAATGAATAAAAGGCGTTTGTGATTAAACTTAATGACCCCTACGGTCATTGGAAGAACTTGTAGAAGGTAGTCAAGTAAGAAACAGACTCAGAGCGATGACTTTTTTGTTGCTTACGACTTGAGTGTTTGGACATACGACTCACTCATACAGTTTTACTTCGCAAGTTAGGGTGATACGAAACAAGAATACGAGTGGCAAGTTGATGGTGGAGTAACAAAAGCTATGTACTACTGCATAGAGCAGTGAGACGAGTTTATTTATATTTCCTAAAGGGTATAATGAAAAAATGTTGTAAATAATAGAGTGAAATTCTTAGGAAGTAAAGCAAAAGTACTCAAAGTTAACAGTGGAAGTTTCAAGAAGCTAAAGAAAGTTAATTCGAGTGTCAGAAAATTTTATAATTAAATGGAATGCTGAATTTATTTTTAAAACGAAATTGGTGGTAACATATTTATATTTACTTTTTGATATTTATTGATTAATATTTGTTAATACTTTCTCGCACAGCGAAATTTTAATCATAAATGTAAGCCATGACACGTGTATCTTCCCTGTCTGACCAATTTCAGGCCATACTACTCAATGTAAACAGCAGGTACTACAAAGTGAGATAGCACGTCTAAGCCTTTATTAAAACGAGTTCCGTAGAGGTGCAAGCGACAATCTTAAGCTCCAAGCATCGAGGTAACGACGTGGGTGTACGTATACGCACGACAGGCGAAAAGCTGCATCCTTTCGCGTCTAGACTGTCCTTCGTAAGCGAAGGTGAGCGTTTAATGCGCATCTTGAGCCTTTTTGCCCCTATCGGACTCTTGGCTTTACTAATTTTTCCGGGGCGAAAGATTTAACGAGGTTTTTCATGCCTGTAATGGCCTTTGAGGTTGCTCATGAGCAAATTTTTGCTGGATAGAAAAGTGTAAGGATGAGACGGTTTTTAGACTGGGGTTTTTCTTTCTCTTGATGCTAAATTGAAAGATTTAAGAAAAATTATTTTATGGATTTTTAAATAGTTTTAAAGAAAGCCATTTTTTCTTGGATAAACGGTATTTTTTTGTTGAAAAAATTTTTTATTCACCACTATTTACAATACTGAGAGAAAAAATGATTCCAGGAGTCATGTTTTAGGTATTAAAGTTTATTGTAAATTATTAAAAACATAATATTTAATTTTTTAAAAGTATTTCAGGCACTTCTGTAAATTTATTTAGCTTTATTTTATAATTATGAATCTGATGTAAAAATTTATACAAAAGGAAGATATTTGTGGGGTAAAAAATTTTTTTTTTCTAAACTGGCGTACCGTATGCTAAATAATCATTTAAAAATTTACGTTTTCATACAAACAATCTTATGTAACTGTATTTCTAAATTCGTCTTTAAGATAGTGTATTAAATCAATTTGACGTAGCATCAAGAAGTATGTATCTTCGGTAATTACGAATTTCCAATATCGACCACATGCCCATTTTCAAAGGCGTAATGAAAGTATTCACGTTCACTAAAAATAATTTGAAATTCAACTACGTAGTATAAAATATACCACAAGATGAAAAACGAACATGAATACTAAAAAAAAAAAAAAAATATATACTGGCAATGTACCAAGCTAACTTTGAAAAATATTTCTCTAGATTAAAAGGCAAGAAACTTTGGCCCACGGAAGTTCTTTCAGAATTCATAAAAGCAAATTGAGTTTTGCATTTCTCGCTCGCAAAGTAAGATGGGTGGAAACAACCCACCCCTTCGATGAAAGCTTTTAAAATCTCGAATCCCAACTTTGCGGGTGCATCGAGCACGTGGCACACTCCAAGCAAATCTCCGCGAACGTGAACGAGTACGTGAGCACGGAAAGAGGAATCATGTGATGTGGCCATCGCGGGGGTCTACGAGTGAGGTATGGGAATCGTTGTGAGATTGGAAAAGAGAGAAAAACCGTACATGCACGTTGAATAGTAAAAAATACTAGTAGTGTAGCGCGTCGACTGAAAATGATAAAAATTGGCAGAGTTTTGTATGTACAGTCTGATGATGTACATATTCTCGTGACTCGCATCAAATGCATGAAAGAGGGACGGTGGCTGCAGTTCCGGGGCTTAATTATCACCGAGGCCCAATTACGAGAAAGTTGCCGACGACAGGCTCTTTCGAAAAGCAAGGCCTGCTCCAGCTGCGCGTGTACGATTTTCCCTGCTTTGCCCTTCTTCGTTAATTTCAATTAGGTCCACTCTCTCTCTCACCCTCTGCCGCGTGTGCGCTAACGACGGAGCGAGATGCTCTGCTGGGGGCTTGAGTATTTTTATTTTTACCCTTTGACATGTTTTTTTTCTTACGAAACGTTTGAGGTGCTGATTTCTCTGAGTGTTTTTTTTTTTTGGCGCCACCGTAATTACAATGTTTGGTCTTTTTTTTCTCGTCGAATAAAATGGGCGAGTGCAATATTGCAAATTAAATTCGAGAAAACATAGATAAATCGAGTGGTCTCACGTTCAGTATACTTTTCGTACACAAATATCACACTACGTGAACAATTATATTAAAATTATGATGTGGGTATAAAATGAAACCAAAAAGTGTGTAAAATTGATGAAAAAAGAAGGTAGAAGGAGACTGAGACAGCGAGATCTATAGATTTTATGACGCTGTGGGGCGAATATTATTTAATTTAATATAAATTAACTGTTCCCAAATAGAAAAAATATGAAAAATTTCTCAGATTGGAAGATCTATAACATTAATTTATACGTATCAAAAGGACTATTTTAGTTGTCAAATTAAAATTGTTGTTCAATATGAAATATCTAATGATTTAAAATTCGTTCTATGACATTTCGTGTCTCCGACAGACTTCAAGATCCTCAATTTTGTTCAAATTATTATTTCAAACAGAAAAAATTTCATGATTTATTACAGTGTGTGCATTAATAATTTGAAGAGTATTTCTGCTTTTCATCTAAAACTCGTTGAACCGGTGTGAATTTTTTTTTAATTTAACCATTTCTACTTTCAAATGAAATTGCAGACCAAATTCATATTGGATCCCACAGTTTGACTCTGCAGTACGCACCAATTCACAACCCGTTTCATTCAAACCTTCCCGTGAAAAAGATTTCAATCGGTCTCGTTGAGTCAAACGAAGCAATGATAAAAAATAACTGATTTTTCAACACATCCATCCTACCATATTAGCGATACTCCAGCTGCATAGAAACAACAAAAAGAAACCAACCCTGTCGCGATGCATCATCGTCACACACGTAACATCGACAGCCCTATCACCGATCGATTAACCCGAGCATCAAGTCCAAACGGGCCGATAAAATTAAAAACCCCTCCTGAAATACATCATTTCCAGGACAACGGAAGCAGAACAGCGGCCATTCGTCAGGCGCACCCCTCGAGCCATTAACATAAAAATTCCTCCACCTCGAATTCCCACCTCGCTCTCTGATTTATAAGCGGCTCTCTCGAGCATAACTATGCACCACTGACACCACTAACGGCGCGCCCCACGTGCACTATGCACTTATGAAATATTCCAGCAGGAATAAGTAATATCGATCCCAGCCTTGTACGCTCGTCTCTCGTACACGCGCATACGCCGTCTTTCTTACGAGCCGAGGAGGGAGACGCTTCAGCCGAGGGCTGGCGTGTCTGACGCAACGAGACCCCATCCCCCTTTATTTCATCGCAGACGAGATCGCTAATGGCAGCCCCTCACGGTGAAAGAATTGCCGCGAGCGCGTATTCACCCGACGCACCGCCCCTTCTTTTACAGGTTCCTTCCTACGTCTCGCTTGTCGTTGTCGTGCGTTGCTTTGCCACGAGGACTTTCAGGCAAAAGAAATGATTTTAACGAGTCCCACTGTATCGTTAGCTGTTACAAGTGTCAGGGTGAAGGACAAAAGCTTGTCGGTCTGCCCGACAAATTTGCGTATAACACGTGGTGAATAGTAACGTATAAAAGCTCTGCTCGTGAACGCTGATTCGCCTAATCGCTTTGGGTCGAACGCGGAGAAATGCACCCCCCTGTGGCGAGACAAAAAACAGACGAACGACTCAACGCCCTCGTTGTACACGTCGTCCGGCGAAATTGTATCATGATGCTTTGAAGGAGAACGCGGTGTACCGTAATGGGGGGGCGGGGGGAGATAGAGAGGGAGGGAGTATGAAAACGAGATAAACGACGCGACTTTGTCTGGGGAACGGTCGTCTCCCTTTCTGCCTCTTCTCTCGCGGACTGTACGTTTTAACAACGTTAGCGGAGAGGCAGCAGAAGGGAGAGAGAGACGGTAATGGCTTCTCCCGCGCACAATGCCTTTTGCCTCGGAAAATTCGATTTTCCGCGCTGCTTTCGGTATTTCGCCAGCGATCCGTGCCCACCGCACTCTCTCTCTCTCTCTCTTCGTGGGGCGACCCCTTCTACGATAGGTCGCCACAAGCCAAAATTGGTATTGTCCACGTGCAAAAAAAAAAACGAGCCAGCGATATAATATGTACATTGTGTCATCATACGGGGAAGGAACATTGTTATGCCTCCAAAGATTATTTCTCTCAGTGGAAGGATCCAGTGTCGCTTCTTTAATACATTTTGTGTATACCGTACCCTACTTCACCCGTGGCTCTCGGAAGTACGGAGATCTGAGGAATTTATACGACGAGGAATTTCGTTAACTTGGTCGCAATCACTGGGAACCTTTTCGGACATTGATCAATTAATTTGAACGACACATCATCACCGTAGCAAACAATTTTTCTCAGCGTGCAATTAATATCAAATGCAATGAAAGGAAAAAACCAATCCAACCATATGTATGCTTGCTATACCGATTTTGGTATGAATTGTATGGAAAATGTGGTCCACCTTCCTCCAACTAAACCAGCAGCCTTTACAAACTGGCTGTTTCTCTAGAAGGCCAGAAAAAGTGTGAAGACTCACCTCATATTGTGATTCTCGCTGTTGTCAGGTGGCATGACGATGTTGGCAACAGTGGGATCCTGAGTAAGAGGTCCTTGGGTCACGTCGACACCCATGCTGCCTATGTCGAGGGAAGCGTAAGCTCTACGTCCCTGGACCCTCGTGCTCTCGTTGCCACCAACTCGGACGCCGACTCCCCTGCCGCCGTTGCCGACAACTAGTTCTTGATACAGCTCGTCGTAGATGGAACTGCCGTTCTCGTTGCTGTTGAGGGCATCGTCGAAACGCACCGAGTCAAGGTGATAGTTTGGATTCTCGAATGACAGCAGTCCGTTCTCTGCAAACATAAAACATGGCTCCGTCAGTTGGATCGTTAGCGCTTCTCTTTTTTGACTACCTGATGAGAGCTATTGTACTAGATGAATTACTGCATGAATGGTATCTTGTCGTCGTATTTTATTTCAAAAAGAAAAGAATCGCACGTAGACGATAAGTTGGAGGAATGAAAAAAGTATAGAAAGCATAAGAGGTAAGGATGAAGGATGAAGGATTGGTAAAAAAGGAAGACAATAAGAAATAAGCCAACGAAAATTGTCTCTACTGAACAGTGGTGTGGCGAGTGAATAAAAACATTTCAATGAAAAGACACAAATCTAATGGCATTGAAACATCCTACTACGGTATGTAAGGTAAAAAACCATAAGACCTCGGATTCATCGATTGATTCACCAAATTTATGCAAGAGTGATTTTTTTAGTTATTTATTTTCTCTTGATATACACAACACGTTTACATGTATATTCTCTGTTATTTTGTAAAGGAAGTAAGATTTACGTATCTATAAGCTGTTAGCTTACGAAGGAAATTAATATTGAAACAGCGTTTAGTGTACAAAACTATAACCGAACTCTTAAAATCAGCAAAGTTTCGACAGATGCAACAACACTAGTGCTAGTTGGAGATTAATCAAACAACTGTTAAATATTTTCAAAATAAAAAAAAAATAAAAAAAAAAAAACAACTTTCAGCCAGTATAATAGGTCGTAGTGGCGGTGCACAGTAGCACAAATCTGGCCTTGGGTCGCTGTTCTAGCTCGAGTAACAAAAGTCGATAACGACACGAGCGTTAGCTACTGAAATTGACACTTGGCAACAATAGTTGTCGCGTCGTCGCGAGCTGCAAATCTTGTTACCATCTCAAACTCCCCGAGACGCAAGGGGAAGTGTGAGGAAGGAAGAAAGCTTATTTATCCACTTGACACCTTACACCTCCTTTGCTTTAAGGAACTTTGCATTTTTCTACGCAAAAGTCTTGGCAATCTGCAAAAGTCCAAAATAAAACGAGCAAGCAGAGAAAAAAAATGAGAAAAAGAAGCCAGGTCGAGGATGAGGAAGAGCAGTAGGAGTATATAGTCAAGAAGAAAAGGAGTGGCATCGGGGGCTAGGCAAGGAGCTCCCGAGTCCTGGGGGAGAGTGGGAAAGAGTTTAAAAGTTTGGACACGCTTTTGGTGTTAGAACAAGTGCCAGAGTCCTCGAGAACGGGAACTGAAAGAAAAAGAAGAGGATCGGGGGGAGGAACGAGCTTGAAGGTATACGTACATAAATGTACGTTGGAAGAAATGCAATACCAAGTAATGGAGGGATAAAAAATGGCAGTAGAATTTCTATAAGCTTGTTTGTTCTGCGCACGGGGTGAGGGTGAATGATGGAGCTTTTCTTGGTGAAGCATTCAATTATTACACCTCTCGATGGATCTTAATTGTTTGGTACGCTGTGACTATTGCAAATACAACACTTTGGTGTTTACTTTCGAAACGAAGCATTGATTTTTTTTTCCAAATGCCTAACTCATTTCTTCTTAAAAATTCTTACGGGAAACCAACTTGTTACGGCAATAGGTACATAAAAATTTAACACGTAGCTGAGAAACTAGAAAAAACAGGGCTATCCATAAAAGCTCGATAGCCTGATGAACAAAACTGCTTACAGGAGTTCTTAGAGTACCAACGTGTGCTCGATCGATACGCTCTTTTACACAGTAATTTGTGATGTATGTCAATTTTCCTTGAGAAATAATACTGTTGTATAATAATTAGAATCAGTACTGCTTACAACTAGAACGTAATGGAAACGTGAGACAGCTACCTTACCCGGAAATCCGCACACTTCCCATTGTCTGTCCTCACGCACGCCTAGTGAGACCGCGTAAGCACACAGTGGTGTATATACTTACGATAAAGGTACAGACTCACGCGCTCGCTTACAGTATACAAAAGCTGCGAGTAGGCGTAGAGCGTGTACACACGAAAGAGGGGGTGGAAGAAAAATATGTACCCTGTCACTGCCCTCGATGAGTCACCCTCGGCATCGAGCTTTGTACGTGTGTATCGATCCCTCCCCTCCTCGCCCTCCGTCGCGAAGCTCCACGGCCCGATGTCAGGGAAAACTTTCCGCTGCCTGTGCACGCGAATGCAGAGCTTACACGTCTACCAGCTCGTGTCGCTTGGCTATACCTGCCTGAATGTGAAATATAATTTGTGTTTTACATGGAATATGAAATTTTTAAATTTACAATGCACAAGTGTCGCTAAGTCTAGATGATGGATGTACTTACAAATTTTATCTGAGTTTTCATACGTATCGGTATACTTTGGGGGTCACACAAGTGATAAAAGCGAGATAACAACTTTGGTCATCAACCAAACAAAATGACTTTCGGGGGTGGTTTTACGTAAAGTTGGAGAGCATTAGTTTCCAACGCCTCCGTTTGAATTGATACTCATTTGGAAAGCACTTCATTACCAATGCAGCAATATTTCGAGCCCTATTTGGCTGGAAGCTTGCAATTATCATACAACGACCAGATTCGAGCGGCCGTCCGAACTCTATTCCATTAAAATCTTAGTGCTTTCATTTAAATTTTGATGTAAATGCAGGCTCGCTGTTCATCTGATTTTACAAAAGTCGCAAAGTTTAGTGAATGCTTTGGAAACTGTTGTCACAATAAACTAATTCGAATAAGAACATATATAAAGAATCACAACGCTCCTCGAAACGAACAATAGCTGTCCAATAAACGGATGCCCTAAAGTATCAATGTCGTGAATTGCCTCCGGAATATCGGCCCTGCATCAACTTTCCCTGTCAACCATAGCAGAAATCGAACAAACGAAGGTCTCTTTTGCTCCGCTTCCAGCACCATTTCCTGCCCATTCCTCAGCAGCCCGCGAGCCAGCAATAACCGTTTCTTCAAATACGTTGGTTTCCCCCCTTGGAATATTTATACGCACGGCAATAACCATTTCGGAATCCCATGGAGGTATACAAAGGGAGGAGGATGTCGAGAGGTACGGAGAATCGATTCCAAGCTCATTAATCGGGGGCTTTATATTCCGAGAGACGATGAACCCGCTGCTGTACGGATGCATGCCCGTGAGAGCGGAGGTGGAGGGTGGGGCTCAGACGTCGAGGCGCCGGCTATGCGGCGCCGCACGCGAGCTAACGGCCGCTACAACTACTCCCGCGTTTACGGTACATGCATGTTCCGCGAGATCGGGGCTACTGTGTGCCTTTATTCGTGCTTTGCTTCTGCTTCTATCATTTTCATTTTTTTCTTTCCATTTTTGTTCAGGGAGTTTTTGCTCTGTAATAACGGGGGGTAGGTCGATAGGCTGTAATTGTACATTGTTTCTGGAACAAATCTTTTTTCTTGCGTTTTGATGGATGTGAGATTTTTTTCAAAAGTTGAATTCCATGCCAAAGTTCCCGGGACGAGTCATATGAATGCTAGTGACAGTCACGCGAAGGCTGTCTTGCTATTTCAAAAAACAACGAAATAAAGAATCCTAGAACAGCTGAGATGAATTCAATAGGTTAACATGTAAAAGTATGAGCAGTAGAAAAGAGAATTAAAAAAAATACACAAGATGATAAAAAAAAAAATATATTTTATTCAATGCGACTTTCTCCTCAAAGATTGGTATACCGCAAGTAGCTTCAATACGCCCCAACGATGTGCTAGCCACAACCGAGGATCTATAAGGACCTTTTTGGCCCGTGACCAAGAGTGGTATGCAACGGAAAGTAGAAGACACACCGTAAAAAGCAAAGTTAGCCATCGTCTTTAGCTTACCAGCCTTTCACACCCCTGGCAGCAAACTTCTTTCACCGCACCTAGTAAAACTTGGGCATCCGCAGGTATCAAAGTCTCTGCTGCTCGTTGTCTCTCAAGTCCTATTCCAAGAGCAGGGCGCGTTGGCAAAAAATCTCCACTCCTCCATCGAGCTATGTCCTTTTTTTCTCTTGAACTCTAGATACGTGTGTTCACGAACAGCCTTCGCTCAGTACGTACACACAAGCACAGACCGCGCGACATTAACTCCACGCGAATCGATAGTTCAAGGATATGGAGTGGGCCTTTTCGAGTGCAACATTGAGACACAAACTTACCCACACGCCCGACCACCTGTACGTCTCACTGGCGTGGAGTTACTGTGTTTAGCCTGTACATACACACGTGGTGTGTGCCGCAATCGATCGTAAATGTTCATCCATGTACAAACCAGACCATTGAGTTTGAACGAACGTGACTTCTTGAGGGGGTGGGGGTGCTATTGCTCACTAAAATCTTGGTGACGTCCGTTCTTTTGCTATCGCTAGCATTCCTCTACTCTAATTTTTCAGGAATACCTACTCTGATCTACTGTATCGAAATAGCGAACAGCCAGGGAACTTCGAAGCAACTAGAAAGAACTGAAAGTGAGCTTCGTAGACATCACAAGATTGTCTCGGTTTCAAGTCTAGCACATCTAAAGAAACTCATTGTAGTGATTGGGGCTCTTTAAAGTGGCCCTTTCAGAAGTTTTTTTGCAATGCTTGGGGGTTGTTACATCTGGCTCTTTTGGTTATCATTGGAGTTTTTTTCTCAAGGGAATAGTAAAGTTTGTTACTGGGAACCCAGAACCTGGAAGCCTCTAATCAGTTTTCGATAACTCATCGTTGTCGTCGACGTCGTCGATGGAAACCGGAGCATTGGAAACCAAAGCGCGCATACGCAGATGGAACGGAAACTGTCGATGCCCAATGGCCCCTAACTTCGTTACGCAGGCGCGGCGTTAATCAGTTTCCCGATAACCCGAAATAAATTTGAGCGAACGGACGAGGTTTCACGCGTGCGACTGGAGGGGCGGGGGGTACTTGCGCCTAATTACGGGCATAAATTTGGAGGCGGGGGGAGGAGAAGCGGAGCCGTTGGTAAAGTTTCGTCGGAAGCTCCATCGGAAACGCTGAATCGCAGCAATTTGCCGGTCGCGTGCAGGACTCCTCCGTTTGCTACTACTGTCTGTGTTCCGATCGCGTACGGCTGGGTCAGCGGAAATTTTTTTCGCCCTCCCCTTCCTCTGCTTCGCCATTGAATCGAGGATTGTTGTTGGTTGCAGGGTTGCGCTTTGCGGTGTGGGATGAACATTTTTTTCACCCACGCAATAAACGTTTTCAGCCGGGTTTATCGAGCGTTGGAGTAGGTGACGCATTTGCGTCTGTGTCTGTGTGTTGTATACGGAGTAGTGTGGCCAGCTGGTGACAAAAGTTTCAAACGAGCAGGGGAGTGCGTAGGAGTTGAGCAAAAGTTTTTGTACAATATGAAACGCGCGCTGCTGCTGTTTGTTCTTCAAACTCGTGCTGAATGAGAAATATTCCACGTCGATTTAATGCCGTCGAGCTACATTTTTTCCATTTTTTATTGAGAAAGTTTAGTCACGCGTGTGTGTCCATTTTGAAATTTTCTTTTGTTGGATTATTTATGCGTTGATCGGCTTTTTTTTCCACCGAGTGATGTAAAAACATGCGTACTTTGCGATTTCTTTACCGAGGAATTTTCGCCCTTGTGATTTTATTTTTAAATACCAGGTGGAACAAGTAGGATGTCCGATCGATAAACACAAATATGCCATAATAATTTTATGTGAGGAAAATTTCAATTTTATTTTTCAAAAAAAAACGACTTGACGTTTTTTTTAAGTAACGATGTGAGTCGTATCGACTAAATTGACATCGTGTTGACTAGTTTAAGTATATAATGTCAGCCTTTAAGTAAACAATTCATTAAAATATTAGGAAAAAGATGGAACGTCAAATTTCATTATGTAAATACAATTTAATTGTAAATTTAAGTAGATGATGTCAGTTTTGGTCAGACATACATTTTATGCCAGAATAAGACAAAGTACTGCAGCCATACTTTAAAGAAGTGATATACTTTACATCACGTAAAAGCAATAATGTGAATAGTACCGATCCATCTAAGTAGATCATATCAATATTTGGTAAGACGATTTAATGTGAAAATAGTACAAACTATATTATTGCATTTTAAATCAAGTGTTTCTGCTGAGCAATCGACTTGTACTCAACAACTTCACGTCAATAGTGTGGTAATGGTGTAAGTAATACGGCGATTAATTTAAGTAGATAGTATCCAGTTTTAGTCAGCCATCAGTAGATTTGTATAACAATGTAAATTTTGCTATGAACAGCCTAAGTAGATCTGGTCAGCCTTTGGTCAGATGGTATTAAAACACCAAAGAAAAGAAGAATTTTCCGTATTTTAAAAAATTCACTTACAACATACCGTTCAATAAAAGTTACAGAGTAAATAAACATAGTTTTCTGATCAATTCAAGTAGATACTGTCAGTCTTCGATCAGACATTGGTTTCCTATTAGAAAAATATATTTGATTTCTTCAGTATTTCAAAACAATGAATAACTCTATAAAATGTAATTATGACGTTAGTAAACGATTGCTAACAAAAGTATTAGTAAGTATAAGTTAACGATCGGATATTTTTCTGCCAAAAAAAAAGGATTAGGTTTTTTAAAAATATTTTAGTAAAGAGGCTTGTATCAAACAAATCTAATTAAAAAAAGTAAATAACTTCACTTTAAATAAGATCACAATATAAATCAATCTGAAATTGAATTAAGTAAATATATCAAATACTGGTCAGCCATTAAAAGAATAATGAAAATAAGAAAATTTTTTCCGTATCTAAAAAAAGCATACAATTTGACGTTTGATTAAAGCACTAGTGAACAAAATAATAGTTTTATGATTAATTCAAGTAGATCATATTAGTATTTAATCAGACATCTATACTTGACAAGGAAGTGTAAATATTTTTACTGAATTACTTTAAGTCAAGTTTTGGTAATAATGTTAACGGGGCTGTGACTGTAATTAAGTAGAAGAAGCCAGGCTTTAGTCCGTTATCATTAATCTTGTATAAAAATAAAGATGAAAAGTATTTTGAAGGATCATACAAAAGTATGTAACGATTCTTTATATAAAAGAAACCATGAGAATCATGATATAATTGAATTAAGTAGATCTTGTAAGCCTTTGGTCAGCCATAATAGACTTTATTAAAATATTGCTTGAAAAATAATCGCATTGCTCGTGTATAACTTTACGTTTGAGAAATGTAATAAAAGTAAGTAAAAATACCCTTATGATCGATTCAAGTAGGTTATGATAGTTTTTGGTCAGACATTAATTTTATAACACTATAGACCGTTTTTTTACCAATGGAGATGGCGTACATACATGAATGCCATAATAATATACAGCAGTATAGAACCTTACAGGGTAATATCTCAAAACGGTTGTGAATAAGAAAATTTATTGATAAAATTAAATTAAGTAGATCATGTCAGATTTTGGTAAGACACCAATTTCATGTCCGATTTCATGTACGAAAAAAGGTGATAAATATTTTTTCATATTTCATGTTATTATATATCTTAGATATATAATGCAATTCTTTTGTTAAAGTACAGTAATTTATTTTAAATTACTTTTTAATGGCATGTTAATTATATTCAACAATAATATAGTAGTTTTCAACGAATCATTGCTAGTGATTACCACCTAAAGCATGGCTATATATTCCAGATAAAGAGTATCTCATTATAACTTAACAAAGACTTTCAACTGCAGCCAAGTGCATTCAGCATCTTTTTGACTCGAGTGTCTCATTAATCTTGAGTAAAGTGGAAAAACGTTCGGGCAAAATATTGGATGGAAAATAAAGTCGGAGACGTTGAAGACGTAAAAAGTTTCACACGTATATATGTACACGAATACGTCAATAGTGCTCACTTTTGCTCATCAAGTCCAACTTTCGCAATCGTCACTTACATATGTAATTAGCGACAACGTAACCTAAAACTAAAAACAGAAGCCCATTTCACCGATACTTGATCCACTTGGATCATCCCAAAAGTATCTGTGAACTTAAGCTTTGCAAAACTGTCCTCTTCAAACTAAAACTCAATTAAAAACCCAGAAAGTTGAAGCCCGTACTTTTTTTCCTCCCCTCCATCCACTCCACGAAATTTCCAGCGAAAGAAATGAACGAGCAACCAATTGCAGCGTCTCTTGCACGTCGCGACCTCATTAGATTCGCATTAAGATACCACGGCGTCACCGAGCCGTCGTCGTCGTCTCGGTGCACTTAGGCTTGGTGAGCCGATAAGTCGAGGGTCGTAATTCAAGCTGGAGTGCTACAGTGACTACCCTTTTTGCGATAGTGTAAAGCCGTGGGCATAAGGTGTGTGCATTGTTAGCCCGAGACAAAGTCCGCGATGGCGTGCTCGTTTAAGGCTTCACGCGTGAGCGAGGGCTCATTACATTGCGTTCAGTTTTCAGAGATTAGCTCAGCAGACTAGTGATTGTAATTACCTCTTGGAGTTCAGAGTATGGTATAAACATCGTGCACTGGTGTTCATTGGTTTTGTTGTGAGTGACGTGTTCATTTTTTTTACTGCAAAAATCAGTCGAAAGTTCTTGAAAAACTAAAAAAGCAACGATCACACACACAGACATGCTCGAAGTTTTTCTTCGGCGTTATCAATGCGTGGGTCGTACAAATCTCTGGCCTACTAGATCAAGTGCTACCCGTAAAAGCAAGATGGCCCCAAAGTGATCCAGAAGGAACACGTTATCTGAGATACGTAGCGTTTAGGGATTCCATGTTGATGGGTGTTTTGGTTACGCTGTGAATTTTTTGACGATCCAAGCTCAACTCAGGAGTTGTACCAGTGTAGCATATAACTGAGGGATTAGTCTTTCTCATGGCTCTCATACGAGTGATTGATGCTGTAATACTTTTGCATGAAATGTTGCATGGTTATGTGTTGTTAATAATCTTTTTAATAGTAAGAGTTGATATGGTTGGTAGTTTCGATTCGAAAAAAATGTTTCCCACTTCAATGCTCTTCATCAAAAGTTATACCAGCCTAAAGATATGAGTATCAAAATATTCACGTAAAGTATCAAAATCGAGCTGAAAGTGCAGATATGGTAAATGGCACAACCGCAGTGGAAGACGAGCAAAAACGAATAATTACGAGTAAATGCCTTTTTTACCTGCGTGTTAACTCTCAAAACGTCATCAGTAGATGTTAAAAGCAACGATTTCTCCTGAGAAACGTATAAAATTAAACGGTAGGACATAAAAATCGAAATACCCTTCCGGTCCTCGTAAAGAAGCATCAACGGAACCAGTTGAATGAACTCGCTTTTTCCACGTCAGCACTGCTCTACCAACGTGCACTCGAGTTTCGAGAACAAACCTCTTGCTCCGCCACATCATAGTCATCCAAACAACAAGCCAACGTGGAAACGCTTTGTTCCGTGCCTACGTACGGATTTCAATTCTTACGCGTACTCGAGCACTCAACTGCAACTCTGGAGTTCCCTAGTGGAAGGAGAGTGAATTTATTCTTCTGGAGCAAGAAAAAACAGTCGGTACACACACACGCGACACTCGGCTGCTCACTCTGGATCGGCTGGAAATCGAATTACCCTCAATCTAATGGACAAAGCGTACGCGAAGCCAAGGGAAAGAAACAGAGAGCGGATGGGCTCTTGATACAGTGGCCCGGTGATATTAAAAGCTGGTCGTAACTTTCCCGCTCCTCCTACTGTACTCTTGTTTTTTTTTTTTTTTTTTTTTTTTTTTTTTTTCCATTTCCGCTCTAGCGCGCATGTCGTAACGAGATCAGCAACGGCGCGAGTACGTCTAGGGCTTCAGGCCCGACAGCTTTTTTTTTTCTTCCTCGGAGTTTTTTTGCTCTAGGCACGAGGAAATTTCTGCTCCCAGCTTTTGGAATTTTTTCCCATTCCCGAGTCGCTGTTACGGTGATGGCATGCTTTGAAAATGCTTTTGACTCGTCCCTTTAGAGGTGAACCCAACGTTTGTGGTTTTGACTAGCACATGTGTGTTCGAGTTTCGATAGTTCAAGAATGTCTTTGTAGAAGGTTTTGTTGCACAAGAATTGATTGGCCCAAACAAATGTGTAACGAAATAGTAAATCAATCTTCAGTTCGTTTCAACAATCTGTTCTTTCACTTCGATTTTGAATACCAATAAAATCTTTGTTTTTATAAATTGAATGTACAAATGAATATCTTCAAAAAGTACGCGTCAATATATTTTATTACAAATGACTAATAGGTACAAGGCATATGAAGTAACAAAAAGTTTTCAAAATGTGTTGTGTTGATTAATGCAAGTATGGAATACTTGAGCAATTCTTTGATGGTTTTGGGATTGAAATATCACAGAAATTGCATAAAAACAAATTGTATTTATCTTATCAACCTACGTACCATCATCAGCCGTGAAACATCCACCTACGATTTTTGGAAAAACTCCATGAATCTTCGTTCAGTTACAAGGTCTTCGATACTATTTTTTAGTCCCTCACTTGCCCATCTATTGCACAACGCAAGTGGGCACAAAACTCGCGGACTATAAATTTTTTCCTGACCCTAGCATGTAGTTTCACATCTATATTCAGCCTTCGTAAGAACTGGTTAATCTTGTTACCAGCGAAACCAAACGCCCCCCCTAATCCTCTCCTCTGTCGCCGTTACCTCGATTTCCCGGCAACTCTAAAGCCGTGACGCCTAATCGTTCACTGAACTCGCTCCCTCCATCTTCAATGATCGAACGCGCGTTTCTTTTTACCCGTAGCCATTCTTATTACCACGTACCGTGTATAACCTGGGGGGGGGGATAAATTAAAAAATTCCAGAGCCAGACATACACAATTGATGGCCAGAACGCGCGAGTAACACTGGATCTTTTGTATCGTCGGAGAAAAAAGAAAGAGGGAGAAAAAAAAGCTCCATGGCACCTCTCCTGGTTGGGTTGCTGGCAAATTGCTATTCCTTCGTGCTTTGCAGCTGGTGATCGAACACATACCGACTTCTTTTTTCGCTTTTGGACTCGGAGCTTTGTTCTGTCCGCCCAAGGAGTGCTGAATATTTTACAGAGATGATGAGTAACGATTTATTAGTAACTGAACCTGTTTTACGAGCCGACTGTCATTCGTGAGATATGAGCTGCTCTACCTGCTTTAGTCGAGGCTTCATCCTCCCTTTCCCTCTCCGAAGCCAGAGTACCTTTTTTCTATTTGTGTTGATGCAGCAAAGAGAAAATTACTACTTGAAAAATTTACAATTTAAATTTAACTTTTTTAAAGCCCCTTCGGTCATCCTACCTTTTATCCGCTGTTTTTTGTTATATTTTGTACGTGATTTAATCACTAATTTTAATTGCAAAGTCGCGTAATGAAAATTACAAAGTTTCGATATTGTATGAATACTTTGCGTGATAGAATTTTGAGTGATCGAGGGAGAGCATCACGGAGTTTAATTTAAATTACATCCGCAGTTGGTAAACTTTTTAACAGATCAAAAAGTGGTTTTATTCCATTTAATGATTATGAACGTTTAATCAGAATAAATTATGACGAAGGAAATTTTTCAAGTTATTCTGGAACAAACATAGGGAATGAAAAAAAAAAAACTAATCTTTGCTCCTGTGGATCCTCAAATAGGATCATTCTTGCAATTCATGTCTTTCAACAGTATCTAAATACGTAAAGGTATAATCCATTTGATATCTCCTACCAAATGAATAGCGATGAGCACGAATTAAAACAAACCAACTCTGTAAAAACGAATATCATCCCGTTGAGGAAAAAACAACAAGTCTGAAAAAGGATAAATTCCATTCCCGTCTTTTTCCTACCATTTCGTCCATCCCCACTAATTCGTATTGATGACGAAGGCTCCCGTGGATGGCTTCGGGTATCCACACACACACCAAGTAAAATACCATTTTCAAGAGCCGCTCGCGCGGCTTTTTATTGCCGATGATAAAGCCGTTTATCATCAGCTCCCGTCCCCGGTCCGTCCACCCCCGAAGCTCATCCGGCCGCGCCAGAGGGAAAAAGCGCATTATCGCGGCTCCTCCTCTCCACCCTTCCATTGTTCGGTTTCTCTCTTTTCCTCGTTTTTCCCCTTCGAACGACCGAGGCGTAAGGACGACACTCGTCCGAAAAGATTGTGAGCAATAATAAAGAAGACCTTCATTTCTTCACTTCACTGTACCTCTGTTGGCTCGTTTTTGCCTTCGGTAACACCCAATGTTTCATCACGCGAGAACATAATCAATTTATCTCTTGCCTTGGAAAAACCGTGCTCGCACACACAAAAATTCAATCGTATGGCTGACCAAAAAACGTACCCCTGAGCAAATAAGAGCCACACAAGCGACCGAAACATCACTCGAGGCGTGAAAATGTTTGCAAGTCTGGCAAGAAAGCGTTCTCCCGGAGCTGTGCAAATGTACCAAAGTGCTTGGACGCTTGCGATTGTACACCCTCGAGGAGAGGGAGCCTGGACTAGCCTACTTCCGCGAGAGCCTCTGGGGGGGTGGGAAGGTAGCTTTGTAGGAGGTGGGGAGAAATGAAAGGGCGATAAAGCAGCGGAAAATGGGAGGAGGAGCAAAAAGAAGCACCGCGCCGTGAGTGGATTGTTAAAGAAGGAAAAGGTACAGCCATGGTCATGGAATGGCAAATTCATGTATTAGAGGGGACACTCTGGGAAAATGGAGTTGTATGTGCGCGCTACTCTGCTCTTTTTTTCTCCTCTTCGCAGTGGGAGTAATGAAAATTCAGGGGGATTGCTTGTCACGGATAGCCAAACGGAAGGAAGTTTCTCCTTCCAAAAGACCCCAAGCGAATTTCGTCTTGTTGCGCTGGCACTGTCAAGCAACCGTCGTACACACTAATGCCACCCCTAATAACAGCATCTTCTTTTCATCTTGCACCATCGAAACGACCAAAAGATACCATTGGGAGGTCAATTTAGTTGTATTTATCGATATTCGCTTACTTGCGAAGTAACAAAATAATGCCCAAAGGATTCAAGGAGTGCAACGTCTACAGTTGTTTTTTCAAACAAAGCTCGAAAAGCAATAGTCCGTTTAATCAGAGAAAAAAGTCTTGATACCGATCGAGTGAGCGTCCGACTCGAGATAGGGTTGAGCAGTGCAGGCGGCGAAACGGAGAAAAGAATGAAAAGCAGCAAGCGAACGGGCCAGAGGAGCGCATAATAGAATGCATTATTCAAGGAAATAGGCAACAAGAGGATAAATACACTCAAGATAGCCCAGAGGAGCAAGTGAGCGGGTGCTCCGAGGAAACGTACAGCCGATGGGTGTACGGTGCAGGGAAGAGAAGAAAGGAAGGGCAAGAAAAATGGAAACAGTCAGGTCTGAGTGGAGGGAAGGAGTTAATGAAATAACGCTGGAAAAACGCGAAAGAAGGAAAGGGCGTATGGATCAAGCGAGGATTGAGAGGATCTCTCAGGAGATGGACAAACTTTTTTTTGAAAGGGGAAGAGCAGTGAAGCTGCTTGGTTGTTTCTCCGTTTCCTTCGTCAAAGTTTTTTTCTACCAAAGAAGTAAAAATAAGAAATAGCGTGGAACTGATTGGTCCTGGGTCATTGTAACATGTTACCATTTTATCCCCAGTATAGTCCTTGAAATTTAGCTACAGTGGAGGAAAAAAAATGTCGATCAGACGTACAACTGGTTTAAATCGGCAGTAATTTTATTAACGGTCCAATCAACAATTTGTCCCCATGTCATATGCG
This sequence comes from Copidosoma floridanum, assembly GCF_000648655.2. The sequence continues at coordinate 1,573,274 of NW_019379511.1, read as the reverse complement.
TATGGTAAGAATATTAACTTAAAATGTCAATAATTCAAATAACTCTATGATACTATCATTTTTAATGATATAATCCAGGTAAACAAATGTCCGGTGTGACTTTACTACTACGGTGCACCAGCACATCATTATACCTTTCAAGAAAAAAGTGATTTATTATGAAAGTCAAAGTTTATGTATATATAAATTACTACTTATATCTTTGTTAAATTGAGATTGATGCTGTATTTATTATTTTCTAGGTGTTTGTAAACATGCGGGTAATATAAATAATAGAATTGATGTTGTACTATGTGAGATATCTCTGGGATCTATGTNGTCCTATATATATATATATATATATATATATATGTATTCCCAGATAAAAAAACTTTTTTCATTACGTTACAGCCAACACTTTTATTGGAAAAACCCTTTTTATCTCGTATCCCGACGGGAAATCTAAACAAACGACTGCTCACACACTCACATGCAACTCCGCGCATGCGAACGACGCCGTAGTTCAACTCCTCCCACGAAAGAATAAACCATTACAGAAGCATCGCTCTAATTGCACAGCGCGGAAGTGACGCGCGGAGCCAAGCTCTGTTTTACCGTCGAGTTTTATCGATCGTAAAACACTATCAAGGTGCTTTATGTTCTTTTGGTGCGTCTGCGAGAGCATGGGCTTATCAGTTGTAAAATATTGTATATATTATACTAGGACAAAGAAAAGCCACCCCCACGCGTCTGTACAACAGATGAATACGTTAAAACGGATATCCGAATGGTGAAAAGACTTTTCTACAGCTTGAAACTTCCGGCTGATTTTACTTCGTAGTTCAACGACGAAAGCTCGCTTCCACTTTGGTCTATAGATAGGCTGGCTTATCGGTGGATGGGGTTGAAACCACCCTATGGCTAATCTCTTCGAGTAGCCCAAAACGTTGAAAAACGTTTTTGTTATAGTGAGGTGACGAAAACATTTGAGAACATGAAAAATTTTTCACAAATTTTTGTGATTAAAAATTACTCGTGAACCTTCTTTCATGTAGCCGAATGATAGGTAATATTATCGCAGTGGCAACATACAATGTAGTAGATTAAACTACTTTATCATAGTTTTTTCTATAGTTTGAATAAATAAAATTTTATATTATTATTGCTGCTGAAAAAAAAAAAAAATAAATAAAAAAAACTTACTCTAACATTTCAGATATTATAATCGAGATGGTAACATGTAAATTCACTTGCTACGAACCCAGAAAAAACAGCATAAATTTTCTACGTTTTCAATACATTTTTGTTATCGTTTTTGAAACGTTATGTACCGTTAGAATTGTCTCGAGAAATTAAAAAAAAAAAAAAAAAAAAAAATCTTTATACGTGGAAAAACTTTAAAAACAGCGATCCAACTTTTTATTTTTTCTAGACAAAAAGATAAAAAAAAAAAAAGAAAAAAAACTTTACCTTCCAACATTAAAAAAATAAAGTAATCCACGAGAAAGTCGAAATACCTTGCACGAGCGGAAAAAGCCCGTGACAGAGCTGTTTTCGGAGGCAGAAACCAGTCGCAGCAGCACCTCGGGCAAGAGCTTAAGAGCTTCGGCATCGAGCCACGGAAAAACGTACAAAAAGCAAGTTATACACGAGCCCTCGCGTGTATATATGCAACACCCAGAGCCCTGCCTTGCGTGTAATACAAAACGCGTCATAGTCGGAGCTTTACGAGTAACAACTCCACAGACTGTGCACACACGAGTACACGTATACACCCTGGGACGCGGAGACGAAGATACGAGCCCCGGCGTCGTCGTATATCACATTTACGCGTACGTGGTGTATTTTCACGCCTCGTACGCGAACGGCTTTGTTTCCTTGGCTCTCTTTTTTCGTTCAGAAATGCGAGCAACCTGCCGTGTATACTTCCTCGCGCGGTCAAAAAGAGGATCGGGCGCAGCGTGGGCAGAAATCTTGGCTGGGCATCATAAAGATTGATGGTTGCGGGGCTATCTCCCGTGGAGGAAGTGTGCGCCGGTGGTAAAGTGAAAAAAAAAAAAAAAAAAAAAACGAGTGGGCAGGGGAAAAGCAAATTCGGGGCTATTGGTATTTACTGCCCTGGCCAGCTTGATTACTCCAGAGAGTGATGAAGAGCTTCGTTCGGGATTTTTTTTCTATTTTATTTTATTTTTTATTTTTGTTTTGATGAATGCTGTGTAGTCTAGAAAATCATAAGTGAACAAACACGAGCTGGTAAAATTTCAAAAATATTTTTTGCTACCTGAGGCTTGTATTTCGGTTACAAAGTCAATAGCAGTGTCAATTAAAGAATCAAAAGTTATACGACTATGAAAATTTTTATACACACATAAATTTATATCTAATGTAGTACAAAGTTAGAGGAAAAAAGACGTATATGCATGAAGGAACAGTCAAATGATGATAGAGACAAAGATTACTATATATGTGAAAACAAAAATAAAAAAAGCAAAAAAATAGATGAAGAAAATAACTTGGCTACGGTTATCATAAAACTTGTCTTGATGCAAAAGGATCCATTGGAAACTTAATAGGTATCGGGAAAATGGTGCAAACGCGTGTTTAAGGACTCTGTGAGTCTATTTGTATACTTAGTTCTATCAAGTACTTTTGATGAGAACATTTTTTTTATATCGATGTCTCTATTGTTTTTTAAACTATGACGTCCCTAAAAATAAACGTCTCCATTTCATCTAACGTACTTTATTGATTTCAGCGGGTATTTCTGCTTTTTGATAACCTCGGAAGAGATTATATTTTTTTAAAATCAAACTACACTCATTACAATTCCGCACTAGTCCACTCGGATGTAATTCATGCGAATGTTCATTCCAACGCAAATCCAATAACTTTAATGGCCGAATAATACATCCGATGGATCTTTCTTTTATCGGGATGCGCTTAAAGTTCCCTAGGGATCTCGCCATCCATCACAAACGCCACCATCTCGGATTATACGATTCTTCGAAATCCGCATAAAACTGCAGGCAGAGAATGATAACCCCCACCCCTTCCTCCAAACTTTCATTCGTTTGTTTCCGTAAGCCAATATCGCTGCTCTGTAAATCAACGAGAAAATTTCCTGATAAATAACCGTGCCCCTCTTTCTCCGCGAGCGAGCACGCACGAATTCTAAAAGGGACGCAAAAAGCGCAAAAATATTCTCCGGTCGTCGAAGTAATATTTGCGAGACCTCTCGAGCGTGGCGATAAAGTGCAGTGGAAGAGCAGGGGCGAAGAAGAAGTTTCCCAAGTGGACGAATGTACGTGTAGGAAACGCCTGTCGACAGGGGGTGTGGGGGAAATGAAGGGCTGCAAAGGTGCTCTGTGGAAAGAAAGGACGAGAGGAATGAATGAGAAATGCGCGCGCGTGGACCAAGGCGAGGGAAATCGTGTTTTCCGCCCTTCCTGGCGTACTTGGGTAATAATGTTCCCTCGTGGGACCGATCGACTCGGGAGCACGTGCCCTTTCCAATCTCGCGATTCGAGCCATACGCACCCGCGCTTGCATACAAAGGGATGGACGAGAATTAGCCATCCAACAGAGCCCCCGGACAAACCCCTCCTTCCGTTGTACTTTTACGCCTTCAAGATCTTTCGTTCGCTTTTCTACCCTTGTCTCAAAAATGTCAGGTTTTCTCTCAGGACAGTCCTCCGTAAATTTGCATTGATTATTCTCATCTTCCCTCCTCCCTGCATGTTGTATACGCTTCCTGTGAGCCTCGGCACCTTTGACTTTGTCTCAAACTCAATATCTGCTAGATCATCGATATTCGAGATTTGACGAGGTATACCTATACGACACCACCAGGCTCCACGAGGGTGACAAAAACTACCCTGGTGTGTCAGGCAAATAGAAGGATCTCTCCGCACCGACCCGATTTGCGATCTGTTTTTTCTACGATTCTCGAGAGTCTTTGCATCTGCAAGCTCGGACCTTCGGGGCATCATTTGTCGACAGAGAGGCGAGACCAAAGGTGGGCTTATAGTTTTTGAATGCGCCAAGAAAGCGAAAATGTGAGACAAAAAAGGAAAGTTGTCGAGGTACTAACTTTACACCAATTGGCTGTAAAACGCTATGTTTACTGAAGCTCAGCCCAACCGTTGTTACTTCTGTATGATCGAGTTATTCCTATGTTGAACGGCGAATACAGACGATACGAGACAATCATCTGCACAGTTAAATCGCTGAAATCCAATTCGATGAAACAGCTGCTTTGGTATGAAGTACTACTGGGCGAGTTGATGCATATCTAGTTTCCAATTGACACGGCCGATGACGCGTGTTTTTGTACCTCGCTCTATTAACTTTGTGTTAATTCATGTGCACACATGCTCTCGGGACCGCCAACTCGCAGCAAGTTTTGATGATATTGAAATTCGACGTTGACGTGCATAATCCGTGAGCTGCTTTGGCCACACGTGTATAATATTACGGCAAGGGGGGAACGCTCTTCATGTAGCTCTATTAATTAATATCAAACACGGGATGGGGGAGGGGGGAGGGAGGAGGTTCTCGTAAACCGCTTAGGATGATTGAAGCGGCGACAGGGGAGAATTTGAGCGATATTAAATTTGGAAGCGCTGCTCTGGAGTGGAGGGCACTCGCACGTGCTCTGGCGGGGATTTGCACGCTAGATTAGTCGGTTCTTCGCTCTTTTTCTTGGGTTTTTGGGCGTCCAGTGGGTTCAATGGGCTCGTTGCATTGTGGTTTGGGTTGTTAGCTCAAGACTGAATAATAGAGTTGGAAAATCTATGCGTCAACTCGAACAATCGTCGCTGTCCGACAAGACGTTGTCGTTGACATTTTTTTAAGGGGATGGAGTAGTTTATCCGTGAAAAAGAATTATATTTTAGTTACTAAATAAATTTTTTCAATTGTACCATTGCTATCTGCACGAAGTTTTTATGCTGCACATGTGTGGGTCCACCAGGTTTTGTCTGAAACTATCACCTGGTGGCTTTTTCAGGGCATACTTTGATGGTACCCCACCCACTGTAATCTCAACTGTGACACCAAAGTTGAACAATTATAAAACTAAATAAAACGATATATCATCGATAAGATAAATAACTTTTGAACTAACTCATGCTCAATGCATTTCAAACATGAGTGTTTACTTTACCCAGAAGAAACCAATGAAAAAAAAAGAAATCCCTACAAGTAAATAAACATGAAAAATGACGATGTACCTAATTAGGGACACACCTAATTCAGTGTCAGGTACGACGAGAGATCTATTGCCCCTCCGCACGAATAATTAATATACCATTTGCATTCCTGCTCCATTATTTACAAACTTCATTACCCAACAAGATCCCATTTAACGACTCCCGCATAAATTACAATAGATACAAGCCACTACTGCACACCCACGCGTACAAAGAGAGAAGGAGCCCCCAGATCCAGGGCCGCAATCTAACTTGTAGAAGTTATATTATACGTCGCATGGATAAGGAGCCCAGCGGTGCCCCTCGCGTTTCTTAAAACTTGTGCGTCCCCCTCGTATCAAAAACCCGCGACGAGAATGAAAAATTACCCGTTTGAAAAACAAAAAGAAAAAAAAACAAAAAGAGAAGAGCCGAGTCGCAAAGTTGAGGAACGAAAACCAGCAACAACGGCGGTGGCAAACGGCTAGCAATAAAGAAGCACAAGTTCGTCTCGGGAAAAGTTGACCGCAGCAGCCAGTGGTTACAGCCCAGCGGTTCCGTCTCGCGTTCCCACCGCGCCGGAGTGAAAGTACACGTACACAGGGTGGATAACGCGAGCCAATTACGCCCCGCGTAACGAGACCCTAGCCCTGGACGGCTAGACGTCAACGCCGCTTCCTCTCCCGGCCAATGATGCCGAATAACTTTTCCACACATACACACGCGCTCGAGTGAGCCGGAGACATAGTTAGAGGAGGTGGTAAATAAGAGCAGACGTGAAATACGAGGTGGGGTATCGTTTAAAGTCCACCGGCGCGCTTCTCTGTCTCCATTTTCTTACTCGTCGAGTCGGAGCGACGGAGCAGCAGTTTAGGCAAAAGTTTCGGCGCGAAATATTAGCAGTAATAACAGTATTTCTTGCGATATTAGCTTGCAAGCGAGAAATGAAAGAGAGAGAGGGGGTAGCTGGGGAGGGTGGAAAGTTACTTTTCCATTGGCTTAGGCTGGGCGCCGGGAATGGCTTTTTGTCTGATTAGCGCGGAAGTAGTTGTTTGCCTGGAGTTTTACTTCACTTCGTTAGTTGATAATTTTCAGGGTTGCGATAAGTGTTTTTTTTTTTTTTTTTTTTTTTTCAGTTGTGTCATTTAAAGGTGATCTATTGATACGCTTTGTTTTCAGATGGATGTTTAGTTATACGATACAATTTTTTTACTAGGAGGGGTTGTACATCGTGTGTGGAGATGAATGAAAGAGTCAAAGTGCTTACGTTATTACGTCCAACTTATAAAAAGTTCATAAATATTAACGATATTTAAGATTTTAGAAAAATTAAGGAAAATACACACGTAGGAAATTATGTTTTTTTAAAGGTTTCACTCGAAAAATACCTTATAAGGAGCATCTTTTGATGCCAAAAGCGTTATGTTTTTCAACAGGAGGAACACTGTGGAAAAATGTATAAAAAGATAAGTAAATTGCACAGTAATTGTGAAAATTGTAAAAATGTGTGGATGTATATATATTTATTTTTTAAGATTCATTTTCATTATTCTTTGAGATTTATTCTTACGCACATGCTTTTTTATTTTGAAACTGGATTAAAATATTTTGAATTTAATCGTAATATGATTTTTTACGTAATAAAAAATGCTGTTAAGAAACGGGAGATATAAAAAATAATAACTGAAAAGGTTTTCAGCTGAAACATCAAAAATTAAGCAACGATATCGATTTGTGTCAAATAAAGTCTATAGTTGAAAGATTAACGGTGGTTAGAAGTACTGTTATCAGATTTTTTTTTTTAGTGAAATGTCGTATCGACAAGAATTTCAACTCGCAATCTGCACCTATAGCGAATAGATATCATCACCACTCACCAAATAAACCCAGAATTAGAAAAGAAAAAGCCCAAGCAGCACTAAACTTCCCATTAGCAGGTTACGAGACTCGCAAAAGCCAACGGTTCCATGATAAAACTGCGCCATCAAAAGCAAGCCCCTTTTCAATTTTATATAGCGTACAGATAAAACCCCCTGTTCATGTGTCTGTTGAAGAAAATATTTTCTTTCTATCACTCCAGCTCGTAAGAAATGGCTGCAATGCGGAAATGATACGATACACTCTGTCTAAATGCACTGACGAGGCGATTTTTTCTTGGCGTCTGACTAAAATCGATTTTTATCACTGAATTGCTTTTAAACGCCACGATGAACTGTCATTGTTTGCTCAGAAAACACATGAAACGTCTTATTAGATAAGCAATCTATCTAGCAAAACACAACCACGTACCGTTGCAGCGGCTGGAGACGATTCAGTAGTAAAACCTGAGTTTAGTCAGACGTCAGAAAAATCTACACTGATCTCATCGGAGTGATTCGAAGAACAACTGAATATTAATTTACCCGTTTTTTTGTTAAATTGACGAAGATCCGAAAACAAATAGCCACAACGTCTAAACACACAACACAGAGTCAGTTCACCACCTGACAGTTCGTTTTTTGCAAGTTCGCAAATTATACAATAGTCCAGCTCCAGTCTTCTCTTTTCGCTTCACGCCTATGGTGTACATGCAACAAAGCTACCACGGGCTCTCAAACAAATGAACGCACATACATGTAGAGTAACACTTGCAGCGGGTGATGTAGGTCCTTCCTTCGCGGCTGAATGTACACACACACGTGTGTACAAGCGTGTGAGAAATTTGCAGCCTTGCTGTAGGTAACAGTGTAAATGCGGGGGAGCTGGGGGCAGGCGTTTGAGACGAACGAGCTACTCGAGATGCATCCCGAATGAGATCGCGCGCCTGAGACTCCCTTTTCTTCCGGGATTAATACACCTTGCTCCCGAGTGGTACGCCGGGGATCTTTTTTCCCCCCTTTTACGCGCCACGCCTGGTAGACCGGAAAATTTTTCTTCATGAAATTTTACGCGTAGCTGCGCTTCGAGGGGTGTGTTCCTGTTTTCTCTGGGTCTTCGCCTCTTATTTTTTTTTTTCTTCTGTATTGCTGGTTTGTTTACTGCTTTTTTTCTTACAAGCAGTTGCGGGTGTCTTGTGGACAAAGTTATTCACAGAGCTCTCTTTTTGACTTACAGCGTGAAGTTTGCAACATTATTGATGTGCCCCAATTAAGCTTTCATAAAAACTAATTTTATATGTAACTGTTGTGTAAGGACTTGTGAATTTTAAGGCTTTATTCTACTATCGTATTTTGTGGCTTCCATTGTTGCATGAGAATCAGTAGCTCAACGTAGCAAAAAAAGGTTCAATTTTGATTGCAGACAATCGAACGTACCAAAACCTCTTTAAAATTTTTGTCATTACATCACGTGATTTTGGTTTGAGAGTCATTTCAATTAATAATTACATGAGATAATACAAAAAAATATCTGACAAGTGTACTCAAGACATAATTTACTTTGGAGAAAAAAGTAAATCCGGAAGATGTATTCGCTCTTTATGGCAGCTTTAAAATTAGGTCTGTTTCAGATTTCACTTCGTCAAAGTTAAAGAGGGATTTTACTTTATTTTCATAATGGAACCAGCATTGCGATTTATTTCATCCTCATTTCTATCTTCTAGACATTCCCAGCTGCCATTATTACATGACCGAAATGTTCCACCTACTTAGAGAATCCTTTGGAACGTCCTCTATAAAGCTCCAAGACAAAAAAACCAGAGGGTAAACGTGACCTGGTTAAAAAAATTCTTCGAAAAGAATCTCATATCGCGTTTTCGCCATCGATTTTTGCATCGTGCATCCAGCCCTCTATTCAAGTCAATTTCAACTCTTCTCCAGCTCTGTACAGTTTTTTTTTTTTTTTTTTGTTTTTCTTTCAAAATTGATGTCTTTACGAGAAAATAGGACATACGGACATTCTTTTATCAAATAAATGTGAAAAAACAATGTGACTTTAAAGCCCACAAAAATAATGTACGGGCTAATTAAAATTCACGTCACGTGCGCCCATGAAACGCAAGCCACGGAAATCAAGTGATAATTACGGAACAAGAGCCAGAGGAAGATGATAATAGAGCGATACCCCCGACGGATTCATACGGAGGGCAAACACCATTTAATAAAACGCTAATGAAAAGCAAACACCCCCGCCCATTCTCCACAAGTGGAGTAGGAGGTAATGTCGTCACTTGTATGCTGTTGCAAAACAAACCACGGTTAGCTGGTCTTTCATCCAAAAACGCAGTCTGGAGGATAAAAAATCCAATACAGTCCGTCTCTGTGGCGGAAAACGAGACGGTACATTTGTGTCCATCACCCGCTCGTTTTCCCTAGAAAATAAGAGGAGGCGTGGGCGACATTATTGGTTTCGCATCACGACCGAAGCTTCGATACGTACGTCCTTCCCGGGGATGCGCTACCGAATTTTTTATCTCGCACTCGTACAAAAATCCCTAGCACGTTTTTACGCTGAACGCGGTGTCCTCTTCGTTTCGCTGTCGTGTATCATATTTTTTCCTTCCCTTTTCACCTTCTCCATTACTCATCTCTGCGCCACGTGATGCTTTTGATTTAATATTTCTCCCGATCGCTCCTATGAATTCCAATTTATTCGAGTAATCATTTTTTTTTGCATATGTGCGCAATCCATCGCCATTAGCGTTGTCGTACAAAATAGATCTTTAATGTACATCCTGTACGATTACGTGTGGGACATACGCTTGAAACTCATACGTCCCCATGGATCCTGTAATTTAAAGTAGACCCATAGAATTCCACCGCGACCGCAGCGTCCAACCCTCCGACACAAAGTACTGCTTTCCTCTCGTAAGCTTGGGCCAAAATTAAAAGGTGCGAGCGCACACATACATTTATGGGTGGAATCAAGCACACCTCGCGGGATCCTTCTTACGTGTGACTGTGGCTTTGTTTCGAGTTCAAACATTCCACATGCTCCGGCCACGATTTAGGGCTCCGCGAGTTCTCGAAAGTTCGCCCCCCCCCCCCCAAAGCGTGCAATACGGACACCATCCTGCTCTTTTTCTTCCCACACGGTCCTTTGTCGAGGCGAGTTCCTTCCTCGCTGGCCGCGACTAATGGTGCCCGCCAGCCTTTAGCAAGCCGAAATCCGAGTATATACCTGTACGGTCTCTTTCCCTCGCGCGGTCATGCATTATGCACGAGCCAAGCAGAACAATATGTCCACGGCCCTCGAGTTGATCCCTTCTCTTTCTTCCATGGGGTGCACGTGGCGTCTCGGCGACCCCCGGGTCATGTGAGCCTTTGCATGGATACGCGGATTTTTTTTTCCTCCCCCAGCAGTGGAAGCTTACTTATTCCGAAAAAAAAATCTCGGCTACGTCTGCGGGAGAATTGAGACATTACGTCCTTAATTGCTACTTTTTTTTCATTCTTTAAATAATACGGTTTCGTCATGGATCATCAAGGGTTTCGTATTTTTTTGTTTTCATACGGTGTGCTTATAAAGTATATCTTGGTTACTGTAGGTATACGCGGCTCATACTGAATAGTTGTTATTTATGTTGAAGAATTTAGATGATTTTAAAGTAGGTACTGTTGTTTTATGGAGTAATAGAGTATATTTGTAGAAAAAAAAGTTTGATTTTGAACGAATGTAGCATGTGGTGAGTATTAACATTACATATTTATTAGAAAAGTTTCGCCTCACTATGCCGACTCCCATACTTATAATGCAAAGCATGATGTTGCTATTGTTATTTTGCTTAAAAACAGCTACAGACTAATGGTCTTAGAATCAAGACTTTTAATTTATTGAATTGTGTGACTTAACAGCTCGACCATTTTTGAGTTGCTGCTTTCTTTAGTATCGACAATGAAAAAAATTTGTTAAATCCTCATGTTTATTGTTTTCATTCAAATGATGTCCTCTTTTATACCACGTATATAAATCTTAAAAAATTACCACTTATTTCACATAAAAACACTTCTGATTACACCTATGTCGAATAAGTAAAAATAATTAGTGTTTTCAAGGAATCCGAGTTGTAAATTTGCCAGTTATTCACTGTCTCGTGCACTTAAACAATAGCTGAATCATTAGAAGTTTGTATGAATACCTCTTACAGATAATTATAATCACATAAAAAAATTTTTGTTTTTGTTTCAGTACATCCTTTTACCTGTAAAAATTTTCGTTTAAAAAAGTTTTTGGTTTACGACTTGTTTTTTTTAAGTACAAGAATTCCTCAAAAGATGTCGAGTTCATTAAATGCTACAATAGCCAAAAATTTTTTAATATCACTTCTGAAATTAGTGAGGTGATAATTATAAGGAAACATATACATACATCATTATCAACGTTAATACTACCAGGGCTGTTAGAAATACGTTGATTTGAAAGTCGTGCTTAATGGATTTTTTTTCCGAAGCGACGTACGTCAATGAAACATCAATCAAATTTAAATCTAGTCGCATTTCATGTTCGTCAGTCGTTCTTATGTCTCGAAGTAGTTGTAATCTTTAGTAAAGCTGACAAATTGAAAAAAAAGACATTCAAATATTCATACAGATTTTAGCAGATTTTCTAAAAGTCGTGTTAGGTATAATTGATCAAATAAAAAAAATCTTTTTTTTAAGAAAATTGAGACATTTCTTCAAATTCAATAACCTACTTGAGCTGTACAATGATTTTTTGGATTATTATATTCCTAGTCGCCAGTTTTCAGGGTGCCTACAGTAACGGTCAGTAAATCCATATAAGTAGTGTATAGTTTATTTGTTTCTCACGTTTTAACGTAAATAAATTTTATCAAGATTAATAATTATTTAATTCGAGTAGTAACTAAAAGTTGTTATCAGCAATTCCGGAGGAAATAACATAATCCTCCATGAGCAGACATTTTTTGACAATCGAGCACCAAGTAGTCTTTGTTTCAAAATATTGCGCAATCAAACCTCACTTGGGGGTGATTTTTTCTTTCTCGAATTTGATTGGTATAATTTAATGTAATTGCCGTATTTTTAAGAAATGTATACTTCAACATTTAAAAATGTCCATTTAACAAAATATTTATTTGGAGAACTGGTTGCATTGTGACTTGGTGTAACAATTACACTTCCACTAGATGCTCGATTGTCAAAGAATAATTACAAATGCATAATTAAATCAGTCCCTCAGTGATCGCTAATAAAATCTTTTAGTTTGTCTAAATACAGAGGACACTAAAAATTCTGCTAAAAAAAATGATTCGAACTTTTCCGGTTACTGTGTCATACGTTGTCTGACTATTACTTTTTTCCTACCTCTGGCATTTTTGAGAGGATACTGCGCCCTCGGTAGGAAAATTAGGATTCGCCACATGAGTGCCATTGCACCACGGCTACCTTATATCCACCATAAAATAGCCCCAGAGACGATGGCACTTATCTGACGAAAACTACCATTTTTCTACTGTTACATTTTTAAATGTTTATTTATGTGTTATATTTTTAATAAGATTGTATTTACAGCTGTATTGGAAGATTCTACAATTGATGAGGAGAACTCAATGTCAATAAAGGATATGCCTTATCTAGTAATTACTTTTTCAGTTGCAATTTGTCAAGATTTTTCTTTATTCCATTATACTAATTTATTTCTACCAATAATATTTAGGCCTCACTTCTTATAAATGGAAGATATTACTGTGGTGCTACAATCATAGCGACACATTGGCTCATTTCTAGCTCCTATTGTTGCCCTTTCAAGTAACTATCTTAGCAAATCAATTATTTTTTCTTTACTCAATCAGTATACACTCAAGATCAATCAAAATATTTAACAGCTGGCTTACGTCTATTTTGAAGTATTATAAATTAATATGATTGATCAATGCCAAAGTTAAGCATTCGTATATCAAATCCAAAGTTGTTAAAAACATATCTTACATTATTTTTACTTAACATTCTACGAAATATAAATTCAAGACAAAAAATGTACATATACATGTAGTCACGTTTTTTACTTTGTGTTTGATTTTTTAGTTTTAAAATCATTTACTAAAAATTTTTGTTAGAACGGCCTCTTTTATAGGGATTCAATAACTAAAATCTATTTTATTAGAAATACTTTGATTGAGCAATGAGCCTGTCGATATAGAGTATAAAACTATAAGTAATTATATCGCTGTTTTTAGTGAAACTGATAAATTTTCCGTTTTGACTGGTTCAGCAGAACCTGAAGCTGGAAATTTACATAATATTGAACGATTTTTCGTTCATGAAGACATAATTAGTATTGGAATATCAACATCAGATTTTGGTGTCTGCCTAATAAGGGTGGGTGCATTCCATTATTTATTAGCTCAGCATTAACAATCACTATTACTTTCATCGGTTGAAGTAAAAATCAATGATTATTTCAGATGAAAAAACCTATTGAATTTAATCAGAAACAAAACAAAATTGACATGGCTGATTATGTCTATTCTAATACGTCATTTAATACGTCTGGATTTCTTTTACAAAGTGTAAGTTTTATCTACACATATTGATGTGATTAACAGTACAACGAAAGCTCTTTTCAAAAATTTCTATCCTGTTTTTAGTTGGAAGGCCCAGTGATATCGAAATTGGAATTAATTAATTTGCCAATGACAGACCAAGAAACGTGTAACCAAATATATAGTCCAACCAAAAATATGTTTTGCGCTGGAGATGTGGATTACAATCCTTGTGTTTCTTATGGTAATCCTGCTGTAATAAATCATCAACTGGTTGGTTTTGTTTCTACACCGTATGGATGCGTTCAATCGAATGTTTCTAGCATATATTCTAGTATTTACGACTATCGCTGGTGGATTGACTCAGTCATTGAAGACTATGACTCTCTTGAAGAACATCACAAAAAGTTTGTTCAATCTTATGCCATAAAACTCTAAGAAGTTGAGACAATTTTTACTTTTTTAGCAGTGTTCACAAAATTTATACTAAAACACTACTTGGTTAAAAAATTAGCCTCGATAATTGACTAATGTTTACATGAATGATATTCTCGATTTAATTGCTGCTTTAGTAAAATTTATCACACTTTTTGTCACAATTTATACACATGAGTGATCTTATTTCGGTATACTATTGTATGTACTTTTAAGAAAAATCAAAATAAAATTTGTATAATCAATTGAAATGAAACTAACGTAGCTTATTATTGCACCCTCATGCATTATCATCCCATTCGTTTTTGCTGCGTGAAAATAATATTCTTCGTCCTCAACAAGTTCAAGAAAAGTAAGAATACAGTGTGAACATTCAAGCTTTAACGTTGCTGGATATAAAATGCATAAAAAATTGAATAAATGACAAGGGAAATGTGCGCATAAATACTCCATACTTATCAGACGTATGGTATGAAACCAAGGGTAAAAGAAGATTTTGATATTTTATAAGCCAGAAAAAACAGGTAGAACTAGATCTAACAATGTGGAATATTCTCATCCCAACATGCACTTTTATTGAATAATAGTATCTTGACGAATAAATTTCCAAATGATCACATCAACGTTACATAGTGCTGGCAGACATTTTCCATCTCCCTTTACCTTCAAAACTACCCCAAAAAGGGTAAGAGGGTTCGTTATTATCATCATTAAAATGTTACCTATTTCATACTGCTTTACAACAGGTGTACAGTTTTATTACATGTTGGGTCACTTTAAATAAAAAATGGCGACACTGTCATAAACACATAATACCACACGGCAGAAAACTAGGCTTCATACAAGCATTGATATACTAAATTTCAGACTAATGAAGTGTTAGTAATTTTTATTTGTTTCAAATTAGATGTGTATTTTTTGTCAAAAAAGCAGACATGGTAGGTGCTTAGAACATTTTGAGTGTCGTTTAGTTAAATTCCATTTCATAAATATGCAAAACCAAGCCACGTAAAGTGCTACAAAATTTTAAAGGTACATAGTCATTTTATTTCAATCATCTCATTTTTTAAATATAGTTAATATTATGTGAGCATACATTCTTTTTATTAATTTATTAAACCTAACATATGCATGTTTTCGACCACATATTTGCCGATCATGAAAGCAACCGAAATTGAAACATTGTCATTGTTATCTGAGAAGTTTCAAAAAAAAATTTATAATCGCCTGTTTAAGTGTTTCTACTTTGACAAAAGAATATCTTACAATTTGTATTAAATGTATTTCGTGATAAACACGTACCATTATATCAGATAAAGAATAAAGCTCCTTTCAAATTATCTGTTTGATTGTTATCTCTTTGTTAAACGCACCATATTTTACACAATCGTCCAACACACGTATCAGCTCCTACTTAACCGTTATTACCTTAAAATACTTTATTTTAACGATCTGTGTAGACTGTAGCCAAGGAAAAAATAATTATGGCACGTTTTTTACTGAATTCTTTATGATTTTAGTGAAATTTCAGTAGTACTGATTGAAATAATCTGAATAGTAGACTTTGCACCCGGGCTTGAGGTGCTCCTTGTGCTTGCCCTGGTTTGATACCCACCCTAATATTTTTCCAACTGAGGACGCGATGAATGTCCAAAAGTACTTAAAAAAACGTCCACAGTAGGCAAAAGTATTTTTCCGCCCTCGGGTGGTTTTGTGAGGCTGGTACTTCCTTGGGCGAAAAAGCAGTTTTCCGGAACTCGTTCGAAAAGTCTCCTTTACGAACCTCGTTACGTCACTCGCCTTCGGCTCGGGCCACAAACCTCTCGGTTCGCAAACAGAGACTTTTCAAACTCGTAAAAAAACTACCATTTTTGGCTTGCACAAAAGATTCGTATACGATTTAACACGTCGACGCGGTATCATTAAATATCGATTGACATTGTTTCAATTGTAATTTACACGATAGTGTTTATTAATGACTGTGGTTTCTTGCGATAGGCTTTGAAATAATTTTAACAAGGTGAGGATAAAGTGATTTAGAAATGTATTAGAATATTAGTAGAGTTGTTGGTCGCGTGCTCAAAAAAACATTCAGTTGGAAAGTGTACAAACGCTTCATTTCTTCATAAAGTGAACAATTCATTTCATCTTAACGCAAGCCTAAATTTTACAATGTTTTTATTGATTTATTTCATTCTCATCGTTGGATGCCAGGCTGCGCATTTACCTCGTAAGTTAAATTACAAACTTTACGTATTTTTCTGCTTTCTTGCCATTGAAGCTTTATACTTGTCAGAAATAAGATTTATTTTTTTGTATCATCTTTCTTTTATCATAATTTTGATAATATTGATAATAATGATATTGAAATGCGTATTGATAATATTTGGAGTAATATCAAGATGTTTTACGTTACATCACAATAAGAACTTGGATAAAATGCCGGTTATTAGTTGTTTCTAACTGTGGCCAAAATGAAGTTATTATTCATCTTGAACATGAAAATCAGACTTACAAATTGTGATAAGCACGTATGAGTAGTTAAAGTCTGGCAATGGTGCACATTGTGCATTTTCTTTTATAAAATGTGCCATCCAATGAAATAATTTCGTTTGAAGATTAAGATTGCTTGAATAAATTAAAAAAGAGAAAAAAAGATATGCCATAGTAGCACCATTGCACCACATAATTACATTTTTTTAAAAGGTACATAATTAAAGGTTCATCGAGAAATCGCAGAGCTACAGGAAGTAATTATGTAGATGTCAAGGATATACCATATCAAGTAATACTATTATTACAAAAACAACCTTATAAAGTTTCTTAGTATTTTAATTTTGTTATTCATTTCTGACATCAAACAGGCCTCAATCTTGGAAGATGGCGAGCATATCTGCGGTGCCGTAATCATACGTGAAAATTGGCTCATATCTGCTGGGCATTGTTTTAGTGAAAGGTGACAATTACAAAAAATAATACTTAAAAAATTGATTTTAAAAGTATAGACACGTGTTTATCTATGTTTTTAGAAATAAAAATTTCGCCGTCCTGACGAATTCAACATACACCGAAGAAGGTCAACTACATAAAATTGAAAGAGTTTTTATTCATCCTGCATATAAAATATTTTATGATGACATCAGCCTTGTACGAGTAAGAATACATATAATTTTATAATTTATCTCTTGAAACAATAACTTTTTTTGTACTATTAATTATACTGATAATTTTTTCAGTTGAAAAGAGCTATAACATTTGATGAGAATCAAATGACTATCAATATAACTGAAAGTCCACCTCAAGTATCATCGATTCTCACGGTTTCTGGATACGGACAGGAGGATGTGAGTATTTGAGCAACTGAAATTGAGCTGGAAAATTTATTAGTTGGTAACACCAAAAAGAAATCGTATTTAATTTTTAGTTAATCCAACAAAAAACTGATTATTATTACCGAATAAATGAATCGTGTAGGGATAATATTAACGAAAAACTATGAAATTGAAAGACATTTATACATAATTATATTACTTATTATTTGTGTAACTGATTTGTAGCGGTACAAATGATATTTATTTGCAGGCTTATAGCGTAACGTCGCCAAAATTGAAAAAAATTCAGCTCCCAGTCGTAAATGAAACTGAATGTCAATTTATGTATTCTGAACTTGAGATGACCAACGGAATTTTTTGCGCTGGAGATGGATACGATAAAACTTGTGGTGGAGATTCTGGAGGTCCTGCTGTCGTTAACCACGAATTAGTTGGTATTGTTCTTGGAGGTTATGAATGTGGAAATTCAGCTACTCCTATCGTCTTGGGTAATATTTACAACTATCGCACATGGATTTTGTCGACGATTGATCAATACGACCACTTTCCCCCTCGAGCAAAAAGATTTCTTACATTTTTTATTCAAGTATAATGAAACACAAGCTGTAGAGTTTGTAATGTAATTTGAATCCTAAAATTGTCAGTGAAAACGTGTAATAATGTTTTTAAAAATGTATACAAGACTTTTGATACCAGTTCAGCATAATCTCTCGAACTCTTGTTATCTTTGATTTTGGCTGGAGTGTCAATTAAAACACCTAAGAGAACATACCGTACTTTTATCCCTTTTGACATAATATACTACAATCAAGTAGCAGGTAAAAACTGCTTGTGTAATTAAACAATGTTTAACAAAACTTTTTGTAAGAGTAATAAAATCCTTATGAATTTAAAATCAAAATGACTATTCGCAACTTTCCCGTATCATATATATTGTTTTGATATGATTTTAAAAAATCACAAAATATAATAACTAAAATTTTAAATTAAAGAAAGTCTAGCATCAGTGATGAATCATTCTCATTTTAATCGGACTGGGTCAATCAGTCCAAATAAAAAACTTTTACTATCTCTGGTGGCTGATTTGATTTTCAAAAATTTTAGAGAATCTCATAGTTGCTCTTGATACTGTTGTTTAAAAATAAATCGAGTACCTACGTTGCAGGACCTGATTGCTGATACAAAGCCTTATACTCTCTGTTCATCTGCAAAATCCTGGAAAATATGAGAACCAATTCGGGCCTAGATGAATAGAAAAGTAAATTTCGAGCTAACTTTTTTTTTTCGAAAATTAAAAATTGCACTCCCGGTTGCGTGTAATTAAAGAGGTCGGATCTGAGGCTCCGTTCATTTTATGCGTGGGATAGCATTGGGCGTCCTTTAATTGTGAATGTGATGCATGCTCTTTGTACCAAAACCCTGTGGGTAACATTAATTTTTGTTGAAGTGGAGCAGCATTAATTTTGCCATATAAACGATCCCTTTCTGGCTAAAATTGTGATTTCTCAGTGCTGGTCGTAAAAGTTTACGATGATTATTACTTTAAGTACGATACGAAGGGTAAAATAATAATATCAATCCTGCGGGAAGCCTTAGCAAAAAATAATTTCTACAAAACATTTTTCATCATGCACAAAACGTAATGCTTACATCACGTGTGTAATAATAAAAAAAGTAGGCTGCAGCAGCGCCAAAGGGAAAACTTCAGCTTGGCAGGGATAGTTGGAAAAGAAAGAAGGTTATTGTACTCGCGGGTACAGAATTTCGCGCAGTTCCCTTCTTGTTGGCTTCTCGCGTGAAAGTCAAGAAAAAAAAAAAAAAAAAAAAAGAATTTCATAGCAAATTGTTTTAGCTGTTGGCCACCTGGTGCGGCTTGATATGTAAGACTGAGCGTGTACCACGTGTGCACGACTTTGTAGGTGCTAGTGACTCTCGTATTGCGGAAATTTTGGATGCAATAATATTCAATTTTGTTGAAAAATCATTGTAAAACTTTTAATTTCAAACGTATATCTTTGTTCATCTAATCGCTTGGTTAATTTTAATTTCAATATTTCGTTTAGAAACCAAGAAGTTCTTTGTTATTATTTTTACACAATTATAGATAGATTTAAATACCAGAACAGTCGAACCATATAAATATCAGGGATCATCGTTAAGGATTCACAATTCTGAGGTCCTATTTCACCAGATTTGTGTGAAATTTCAAAAATTTCGGTGAAAAGTTGCAATAAAATTGTAGATCCCCAAAAAGTGCTCAACATCGGTCTGGCTCTCTCTATCTCCTCACACAGCACCGTCTGTCGTCAAGAGAACGTACCACTGCGTGAGCAGCGGCGGGGTATCAAAAATACACCCACACACGAAAAGTACTTCAAACTCGCGCGCGTCATCCAAAAAGCAATTCCTCCTCCACCGCAGAGTTTCCCTCGTCGAGGACCCTCCTCTTCCTCCCCAACATTCTCAAGAGCCAGCGACTCCTCCGCACTCGTCCATATCATATACACATGTATGCATACATATATGCAATAATCTCGCGAAATTTCCAAAAGTTGTGAAATCTCGTGTCTCGTGTATACACCGGATATGGTTGGTTCGCCAAGTCGCCCAATTTTACGCTTCTCCACACCCACACGCAGCACGTGGAAACAAGTACGAGAGAGAAATGGAGCGCCCATTACTCGGAGATCCGTCGTTTCCGCGGGGGCAGGAAGTATGCGGTAACGACGATAACGGCGATTATACCATACGCGAGAGCAAGGGGTCCACGTACTAGCTTGCCCGTCCATCCCGAACCAGCCAATGGTGCGACTACTGCTATGGTGGAGGTTTCGTAGGGGTTGGAGGCACCGCAGCCAGTTGCTTGGAATATTAACACGAGTCACCCTCTCCCCCTCTTTTCGACCAGCGTTTCATCAAAAGCGTCGAATCTTTGATGTTACGGCCAAGTTTGCAAAGTGGACGCCACTCCGGGAGCTCAGCTTTTCCTCCGCTACTCGCGGAGTCGTGCTCTTTTTTTTTTTTCCTCATACTTATACCATCGAGTTCGAAAGTGGGGAGGAGAAGAGAAGCAGCGGCTGACGACGTGATCTTTACGCCATACTTGGGTATACCGGGTACGAATCTTTTCCACGTCCAAGCGCGAGTTATGTTTCAATAAGTTCGCGGAAGTGGCAAGGAGTTTGGCAGCTTTCACCCCCCTCTCTCTCTCTCTCAAGTGTAAGAAAGTGGTGCGGAA
This sequence comes from Copidosoma floridanum, assembly GCF_000648655.2. The sequence goes on along the minus strand of NW_019379511.1, from coordinate 1,552,682 downwards.
ACTTTTCGCTCCGCTGATGGTTGTTTTACTTTTTTTTCTTTTCCTTCCTCGGCCACTGGCTTTTAATATCGCGGATTTGTCTTGTTTTCACACGATCGGGAGGGCGGGAAAAACGAAACTGCTTTTTCAGTGGGAAACAGTGGTTCACTCGGAACGTTTGGCACGACGAGGGTTGAAAAACCACCATCCCCCCGTAGCTTGAGTTTGGGAATTGTGGAACAGTGTTTGATCGGCAGAGGGATATGGCGGCTTGGGTGTATTTGCCCGGCTGGTGTTTGTTCATCGGCCGAGGGCTTTTTGATGTAATTGAACGGAAAATTCTCATCGCTGTAGTCGAGGTTGCTATTTTATTTTTTTATTTTTACATACTGCGTTGTAATGAAATGTTGAAAATCGTTGGTACATCTGATCAACTCTGCGAATTATTTTTTTCTAAAACGATAAGCTCGAAGTGGTAAAGTGAAAAATGTGACAGTCATGTATTTTAAACGCTTGTATGGATGTTTTACTCTTTTATATGGAATCAAGTCGTTGATATTAGACCGCAGTGAGTCAGCGAATGGACAGTGGAATAATCGGGAAAAATGTAAATGTAACTTGTGAATCGAGGACAACATAAGTTTTACTGATATTTACATTGGTAATTTCTTTTCTTATGAGTAAACGTTAGTTGCAAATCTGTGGAACTCCCCTGATGTTGGTCCGTAGTGCCGTTGATTCGATCGGCACAGCGACGGTAAAATCGGCAAAAACAGTCGCAAAAAAAAGAAGATATTTCAAAATCCTCTTGGCCGTCACGATCGGGCATTTCAAACGCTCGTCCAATTACCAAACGCGCTTGTCCACTCCGATCGAGCAGCCCGAGAAACTTTTAATTCCGTCAAAACTCGGGAAAGCGCGCAAATCACCGAGCGATATTTGACTTGTTTCTTGCCTCGGCAACTCGTTCCCTCCACTGTTTTTTTTCCCCCCACCCTCTCCTCTGCCGCTGGCGTTGGGTTGAGCTAGCGTGTATATACACGGGGAACAGGTATTTGCTCTTGGCCCGGGGCGGCGCGTAAACACTCGCGAACGTGCCGATTCGCGATTTGCCTGGCGCTTCTCGCCTGTGTACCCGCGTGTACACCAGATTCTCCCCAACCTCCTCTTCCGGAACAGGGTTGGCAACTGCAGGATGTTGGATTGGTTTGGATTTATGAAGCGTGTGTATTTTTTATTCTTTTTTGTACCGATTGGAGGGTGCTTTGGAATTTTAAAAAATTTTTTACTATCGAGTGGTCGGTTCGTTGGGAACTTTTTTTTATTGTTGAATTACAGCGACGTGTGTGTTATTTGATAAGCTGGTTTTTGAAACACCGACACGATAAAAAAGTCATCAAGCTCACAGCCGTGATATTACGGTTTCAAAAGCTGGCGTTTCAATAAGAGAAAACTTTGAAGTATTGAGCGATTATGTGCGCCACGCAATGAATTGACTCGGAAGAAATACAATAAAAGGTAAAAATGTAAAAAAAAAACTTTTTTTTTATGTTGACGTTAATTTGTTTGTTTGGGAAGGAGAGTAACAGATATTCGAGTCACAGATCGATGAAGCACTACTGTCAACACAATAAAACTAACCGATTATTATTTGCTATGAAGCTAACACATTGATGTATATAATAAAAATGACGCAATTTTATCTTCTATGTTGAATTGTACCTATTAAAATTGACACACTACTTTTTCATCATGAAATTGACGATATTAATGAAACTGTTAGATGTGCTTGGCACCAATACACAAGGAGTAACAAAGAATTAGACTTTTCAATTGTTTTTTCAAAAATAAATGAACCAAAAATAATATTAAATTTATTAACATTTATCTTTCCTGTTGCACTCATACCCCAATCACATGCAATAACATCATATTATATAACCAGGTGCCAGTAAAAGCTGATTCAAAATCTCAGCAACGGAGACAATTTAGTCATAGATCAAAGCTTTCAAGAATTTGAATGAGAAGTATGCTGTGATGCAAATCAAGCTTGGATCAATAACTAAAAAGGGGTAGTCGTTTTAAGCAAAAAGTTTAGAGAAAAAAAGGATCACTTTGAATTCTAGAAATGAAACTTGGCTGATTGCTTGTTAACATAAATTTTTTGTTATCCCTCGACTAAAAGTCAGCATGTATTAAAAAAAAGGGTCTCCTGAAAAATCTCCATGCCACCAGTAAAATTCCCTGCGGACATTGGTTCTTTTGGCTAAAAAAAAAAAAAAAAAATCTTCAAGCCAGCCCCGTATCGATCCGAAAAGCGCTCCAACTTCAGGTACAATGGCTTGTGTGACAACAGGAAAATCCTCTCAGTTCGTCCACGTCGACACTGGGGCGCCCCACTTGCACCACAGCCTCGCTCTCGTATTTGTTTCTACAGCGTTGCTCCACTCGTCCGCAAATTGGCCGCACTGCCTTTTGGATCGGGCCAACAATCAGCTAATGCACTCCGAAGCGCTTCTTAGTCGCCAAGCGCTTTTTGCCCAAACACGCTCGTGCTTTCGCAATCATTGGTCGGGCACTAAAGTGCGTTTTGTGTTTTTGCGGATTGTTCGGGAAAAAGTTGGAGGTAGGCGCGGAAGGTAGAGTGTGTTTGGGGATGACATTGTTTGTAAATACTCGGCAAATAGTACTTGAACGCCTGGGAAATGGATTAGGCCGAGAATTATCGGTATTGGCAACTTCACAGGGCAGGGAATTAAAGTTTCGTCAATATTCAGTGCTTGCGAATCGCAACAACAAATAGATCTAGTGTAACCGTACGTACACGTTGTACGTGGAGAGGCTAACTTTCGTGTATTATGGGGGAAAAATAACAACATGACACTATTCAAAAGTACGATCATGCTACCACCGAGAATTACAAAATTAATAGATTATGTTGTTATTTAAATCAACAAATAGTTGTTACTACAGTTTAAGAAGAGCTTAATTGCAATCGATGGAGATAATGTACATTCAGTACCATTTACGAAATAAAAAGTAATTGTCGATTTTGCAGAACTTAATTACAAACTCGTTGAAATTATATTAACAGTCACTTAACATACAATCATATAATTTTCAAATCATTTCAATAACACATCCCATCAAGATCCTTCAGATAATGTACCGAATGGTATTTGAAGTTTGGCTCATTGATTGACTTATCAAAGTTATTCAAGAGCAAAATGATTTAAACTCATATCTCCTATGAATCGAATCAACACAAAAACTACATTATTTCCATATCCAATATAATTATAATTTCAACACGTTTCACCCCCTTTTTTTACACAATTACAATATTCAAATACTATTTCTATATCAAATTTATGAACCGAAGGATCAAACTTAGATTTATGAACCAAAAGAACCATGGCGACCATATTATTCGAGTTTCCCGTGAGGTGTATACACCCGTACTGCACTGCAGGCACTTAACCGCGCGCAGCATCAATTAGTTTAAATATTTCGCAAGCACTCAACGGTGAGCTTTGGGGAGCCTGGAGCTCATTGTTCCCGGCAAAGCGACAGTCCCCCTGTAAACTCCGACGTCTCCTTGCCGTCCGAACCGATCAGCCAAGCCTGTACTGCATACGTATGTTCGTACAACCGCGTGTGCCGGTAATTGCACTCTATATAAAGCCACCCCCTTGGCCCCCTAGACACTGCAGGGAACGCGCAGAATGGGTGTGGGGAAGAAGGGACGGAGACGCCTCTGTAAAAGTGACGTGCCACTTCGTAGAAACCCTATGCAGGTACGACCGACCCGAGGACCATTGGCTCGGAGCCAGAGTTGTTTTTTTTTTTCGTCTTCCTTACTTCCCGTTTCTACGACTTCGGTCCCACCCCCCCCCCCCCTCTGTCAGCGGCGACTGCTTATCGACGATTTTTCGCAGAGCCTTTCCGTGAAATAAATGCTCGACCCCGGAAACAACCTTGTCAATCCAGCTAATTGGCGAGGAGAATGGAGAGATAGAAAGTAGTACATTGCCTGTCCATTCGGTACAAACATCATCACGGGTGCAGGCTCGTCTTATTTCACCTTGTCCGATTGTTTTCACGATTTGGGGTTTCGAAGGGAGTTTACTCCCCAGAGTTGAATCGATTAGATTTGAGGGCATTCAAATGGATCTTTTGTTTTATCGAAAGAAGGAAAGTGTGACAATAGAGGGTTGTTTCATGGTGCTCAGAAACAAAACATCCTCAATGGGTAATCACAGACATTAGAAAAGCTAAGCTCAGTCGGTTGTCGTTATGGTACATCCAAGGGGGGAGGGGGTGAAGAGAACTCCCTCAACATATGGTGGAATGCAAATGATCGATGGGGACGTATTGCTCTGGAAAATCCTCACCAGCCGTTAAGCAGATTTCGTACTCGATTGTGGTAACAACGGCAGAATGTATTCCAGGGATTTGCGTCGGATGGTGTACACTCCACTAGGTCCATCGCGCGTATTCGGGCACCACAGGATCCACCCATAGTTGGGCTGGTTACGTACTCGTGCGCGTAGAGAGCAGAGCCCGGCAATTTCATCAATGTTTAGCGTTGTACGGCCAAACTGAATTTGCCACTTGCAAGTATTTTTGAATCCCCCATTGGGTGAGTTTAATGAGCGAGTTTGGCTAGTGAACATTACAGCCCCTCCTGTGAGGGTGGGTGTGGTAAGTTGTACGACGTATGGGTAGTGTTCCAAGGGGGCTCGGTTCGCATGTCGTAGTCCACAGGTCCCTAATCCACGATCTCGCGTGTTGGGAGCGATCGTGTACGTACACGTACGAAAGGTGGGCTGTGCGAGAAAGGCGCGTGACGCTGGGCGATTTGCCTTCTGTGGTGTATAACTCGAGCGATACCGAGATTCTGGTGCTTTTTTTTTTTTTTTTTTTTCTTCTTTTTCTTCTTTTCATCGCATGCAAGTTGGGAAGGGTTGGGGTTTTAATGGTACTTTCGGTGTAATTCCACTCGGCGCATAAAGTAGCCCGGCTTTTGTTTGCGGGATCGGTTTCAATTGGCTAATGATTGCGGCAATTCGCAGTCTTCGCGGATGGATGTTGCGTATAATTGTTTTTTGTTCATTCTTGATTCTCTTTCGTCAGGAAAATCGTGCAGGAACTATTAAGAAAACACAAATTTTATGTCCTCATTAAGGAGTAGGAATTTATTTCTGTTTAGTAAAAAAAGTCGAAGCTCCGCGGAATTGATCGCGATAATTTTTAGTGCATGCATCGTACCACCAACAATTTATCTATATTATCCACACGTTTATCAAGTATTTGCACGTAACACTTAAACATTGTGTTTTTACGACATATTCGTAAAAGAAAATCTTTGTACGTATTCCAAACAATCACTGGCACCAGGTAAATACAAGTTACTGCGGATAACTGAAACTTCCTTCAACCAACAGAACCACCAAAGAAATCCCAATTCTACCGGAACCTTAAAAACTTAATCGTTCCTTGTGTTATCAGAGAAAAAGCCACCCAGACAAAGGCTAGAAAATAATTGAAAAGGCCGGCGCGGCGATCCACTTGAAAATTCGCCTCAAAGGCAACCCTGACCCACATTCGGCACTCGGCCCCCTTCCCGCAGTCTTCATTAAAACTCCGCAGTCCCTTGCCACTGAGACGATTTTCCCCGAAAAGAGCAACTACAACCACGTGGAGGTTTCCACAAAATTCCACGGACACATGGGCGTCGAGGTGATCGATACAAGCATGCAATGAGTCTAAGAAGTCGGAAAACTTACGGTTAACCCCGTGAAGGACCATCTTGGCTCGTCAGCTGCTGCTTCGGTACGTCCCTATCAGGCACGCACAAAAACACTCTCGCACCAAAGTAACACCCGAGCTTTCGCGCTACCTCAAACGAGTGTTTCGCTACCGCAAGCGGAAAAGTGTCGGGCACCCTGTCTCCTTAACTCATGTTTCTCCCCTGCACTTTCACTTTTGTCACCCCCTCTCTGCGAGCCTTTTTGGAAATAACTACTTGGGAAGACTCCCAGGAGAGCCCGAAACGATTCCCTCACTCCGGTCCACGTGACATGGTCTCGTGTGTGCGTCACAGCTGCTGCTGCCGTTACTCCTCCAGCTTCGATTTTCCAATCTGCCGAACCGAGTGGAGCCACGACTCAAGGACGCCACACACCTTTGCTTTGTTACTTTATTTTTATTTTATTTTATTTTTTTACACTGTCATTATTATTTTTCTCGCTTTGGCTTATTACGCGTCGGAGTGTAGGTCGTTCAACGAGGCGGTACGTCCGATTACGAATGACAACAACGGAGGGTCGAAGAAAATCGAACAACACGAATAAGGAGCGGAGGAGAGAGCAATCAAAAATCCATCGCGGGTGACTCACGTTACGATGCGCGGTCAACGCGAGGTGATAAAATACACGCAGCGTCGGAGGTAAAGGCAAAACGGGGAGCAGACATGGGTACAGAGTGGTACAGTCTCGCGCTACGGGCGTCGCAGTGACTGCCGAGCGTTGCGACGCCACCCCCTTCCTTTCGCCCGACCTACCCCCTCCCGTTGACTATACTGCAGCTATATACCCTCTATTGCTGTATCGTACCACCCCCTACCCAGTGCCTTCTTATACCCACGCGCGCGCACTCACTCGTCTTTTCTCTCTCTCTCTCTCTCTCTCTCTTCAACCCCTCATTTTTTTTTCCCCACAACGCGTTCGTCTTCGTATTTCTTTCCACCTTCGATTTCTCCTTCGCCTCTGCACTGTGTCTTACATTTATACGTATGTACACGTACGTGTGACGCGCTTCCTCCGTGTGTACCTCGTTGGCCCGAGTTTCCTGGTATTTTTTATTTCTCCCCCCGTGTATTTGCTTTTTTCGATTATATTTTACTTACACCCCCAACTCGATCAAAGTCCTTTCGTTCGTTCATTTTTTTTTTTTTTTTTTTTTTTTTTTTTTTTTTTTTTTTCTAATACTCTCAACTCTCCCGACGTATCGACGCTCCAAAGCAAAAAGATGGTAGCTCGGTTTTTAATACGAAAGAGGAGTATAGTGGCACCTTGATTTTTTTTACATTAAAAGGTATCTTGGATGAATGCAATTTGAATTTTTCCTTTTTCTTTCGTCAACAACTTTTGTAGTACTTTGCTCGTTCGTATCGGTAGGTCTTTCTTTCTGTTTCTCATTCAGGGCTCATTTTCCTTTTGAAAATCCAATCATCTTCCAGGAAAATAATCAAAAGATTCATTGTAAATCGAGCAACTAATTGTTCGAACTCGCACCTCAGCTGACTCTGGTCAACGATTTAAGTGCTGCTCCTTCTGAAACTACCCCTTTCCCCGTAAGGACGCCAGTTTAGCTTGGCACACGCTCGGAGCTTCCCATCCCTCCCTTCCAGCCTCTTTTTCCACGTTATTGTTTTCCTGGTAGCTTTTAAATTAATCATCCCCGGCTTGAAATCCCGCACCCCATTTTTTTCCCCTTCGCTTTCCAATTAGATGCCCGAAAATGATAATCCACCCCTATCCCACCCTTTCCATTATCGAAAAACCTCCCTCCGTGTCCATCCCACCCGTTCGTCTGTCGCTCCGCTTTTACATTCGTCCTCCTCCGGCACCCATTTATCCAACCCTCGCTCCAACAGATGCACTCCTCCCTGGGCCATCCCTCTCCTGTACAACTCGTCGTCGTACACACATGGCACACGTATACCCACACAGTGAAGGGGTTGGCTGGTGGTCACGTGACGTGCGCGTACCGACCAATGGATGGGCGCACCGGTAATACGTCACTCCGATGGTACATTATGTATATATACACGCTCATTGACGCAGGGATGTACAGAGACACGCTTACACCTAAGTATGGAGGTGTTTGCGAGTGACACGGAGAAGAGCAGTGGGCTCGTAAAACGCATCGGAGGCCGAGCGCCAGTTTTCGGGGGACGAAAAGCTCCCTCTTCTGTCTTTCGGCGAATGTGTACGTATACACGCGCACACGGATGGCCATCAATTTTTGTTTTACGACACGACTCGATCGCCGCGAGCTATGTGGCCCTTTTTTTTCTCCTGAACACGTCACCCACGGGAATTCCGATGAGTTGGAGGTTTTTTCTTTCCCAGTATACGTGTATGTACGTGCGTTCTCGAGTGATACGTTGGCGAGTGAATTTTATTGAAATCGACGGCGACGCTCCTAGATGGTGTATATATACGTATGTGCATGAGTGCTACCGGATGTCCCGTAGACTGGCGATAATGCAATATAAATTGGAAAATTTCCAATAAACGCGTTTATTCGTCCTTTTTTTTTTTTTTTTTTTTTTCTTTCTTTCTCCACATTATAGCGTGCGAATTGTTCTTTTGGACTTGCACGCGAGCCCCGAGACGTAATTGCTCGATTATGCGAGTTTTTCCTGCGCGCTTGTTGCATTATTCATCCGCGCCGAGCGTATGAAAATCGATATTCGGCTTCTGACACTCGTATACTTTGTGGGCATGAGTTTCGCATGATACGGTGGGATGGTGAAACGAGAAAGAGGTGGAACGTCAATAATGACGATATGAAATCGACTCTCGATTGTCGTCGTCGTCGTTACGTTGTACGTATGGAAATGTAATTTTGGGCCACGGGTCGTTTGACATTTATTTTCATCGATGAGCATTAAGAATACGACTAAGCAACTGCAGATGGAATTCAATAAGCTCGCGCATACTTATGTACTCAAAGTGCTCTCAACCTTTTTTTAATAAGGAAATGTTAGAATGGATTACAAAATTGTGATGTACAACAAAAAATTAGCTTAAAAAATGAGGTTCAAGTGCTTGCATTTCGAGGTTTGTACTCTGTGGAATTTGTAGATCAAAAAGCTTGCGTTAATAAGAATTATTGTATTTGAAAGCTATCGCCAAACAGACTTCAGCTTGCGTTTTTATGCAAAATTGTATCGAATTCCATGGTGTGGGATTATCATAGAATTTGAAAGGCTTGTTTGTCGGATCCAAGGCGTTAAAAAGTTGAAAGTCATGGTAATATATGAAAGATTGCAATGGAATCGTTGCACTTTTTACTTTTCGGTGATGAGGGGTAGGAGTTGAATAATCTCCATACTTGTGAAGGTCTTGCGGTTTACGAGATATACCTATTGAATGTTGAAGTTTCCAAGTAAAAGATTCTTTAACCTCGTATTAGGATACGAAACTTTTTTTATTTTAGGGATCGAGTTTTAGAGAGCTTGCGAATTTTTAAAATATTGTTTATATAAGCAAAAGTATTCGAAATTTGTTTACCACAGCTGTGACAGAGTTTGAAAAATCACAACTTGGGCTTAGGCAAAGTCAAACATGCATCGGATGGGTTGTAAAACTTAAGGTATGAAAGCTACAGCTCGTAAAAGCTTGCGTTACAATGTTACGCAATTCGGGAGCTTAAAATAAAGGGGTTATAGGATCTAAAAGGTCGTTTGATGACGTAGTCGGTGGTGTAAAAAATTCCAAGTACGTCTGGGCTGCTGTCAAGATACACTAAAACGTTAATATGAAACTTTAACCCATGGGACAATTTTCAAACAAAAGTGATAATTTACTTGCAAAATTTAACGATCGATCTTTCATTCAGAGCAAACAAAAAAAGCTCTCACTTTATAACCACCAACGGCTCTTCGTATACAGTTGAGAGCCAATTAGCCCCAATGCTGGACGTGACCAAATCGCATATTAGCATACAAACACCGGGTCTATGATTGAAAGTGCAAAGTCAACAACAACAATAGTTATGGGACACTCTTGGGCCCGACCAACTTTCCCAAGCTTTCGAGCAAAACTGTCTCAAGTCGTAACCATAATCAGCACCTCGAGTTCAAAACAAAACAAAAGTCCAACAGCCCACGCACGGGGTGAGAAAGCAGGGGAGATAGCCAAGGGGTAGGAAAAACAGGTCGAGTCTAGCGAAAGAAAGGCCAGTGTTTTCGTGGTTGCTGCGCGGTGGGCCGAAATGAAATTCCTTCGCAATGCACGCAACCCCAGTGCAGGCAAGCACAAGAGGGGTGCAAGGGGCACAGGGAAAAGTGGATGATTCGCCTATGGCCGTACAGCAGCTGAGATAAGAGGCCGTGGGCGTGCGCCGTATAAATCAGCCGGGATTTCTCGGGAAAAATTTTTCACCCCGGCGCTTTTGTCAAATGCTTACGTGTATACATACATGCAAAAGAGGCACACACGTACATGTGCGGGGAGCAGAAGTGGAAAAATCAGAGCTTGCGCAAACAATGTGCACTCCGACGCCACTCCAGCGTTTATTCGCTCGATCTTTCGTATTTCGTGCAGTGTACGCGCGTGTCCATGCCACGGATGCGCATTTCGACGCTCTTCTCCCCTCTCTCTATGCACTTGTAGGTATACTTTTGTTTTCTCATCCCCCCCCTGATTTTTTGCTCGCTTGCGAAAACAAAAGGCAATTTGGATTATTTCCGGCCGAGTGGGGCGCTCCGAGCTCGAGAGCAGCCTGGAATTTGACTGACGCGACCCGATAAACGAGTGCGCGCGGCCACGAATATTTATTGCAGCCTGCACGAGGGCACTTTGCTCTGCATTGGGGCGCTTTTATACGTTTGTACGCTCGCTTTTATCCAATTGCAATTCGTTTGGGGTAACGATCGTTAATTTGATTTTAAATAGAGATTTTTAACCATCGACGAATATGAGTACACCTATAAGGATGCCAAGAACGTAATCAATCCTTAGTCTGGCGATCGAAGGCAAGTGCGATAGCAAAGCGTTAATCTCTCGACAGCTCATAAGCCGAGGTCTTTTTCTTTCTCCTCGGCAAAGCCGTGCTTTCAGCAGTTGAAAATAAAAAAAAATTGCGCTCACAAGGACACGTTTTTAATTGGTTGTCCTTCAGACGCCGGGATGTAATTAAATTGCGTCCCCCTTCGCTTTTGCGTCACATCTTGGATCTCATTTGCCTGGGCAAGATGTGGTGGGGAGAGAGAAATGAAGAAGGGACAGAGGCAGGCAGAGAAGCGGAGCAATCGGAGTGACATTTAATTGCGTTTCACTGGGGATTTTGCAATGTCTCGTGGTGGTGTGCAAAAAATGGGGGTTGATCGCACCCCAGTGAATGGTGACTTGGTGAGCATTGATACTTGGTTATGGTGCACTTCCATAGAACACCTTGATTATAATGCTGTAATGTAGTACGCTATAATCGTTCAATAAAAGCTCTAAAGGTGTAAAAGGACTTTTCTAGTTTCATAAGCCAGAGAATATTGAAAGTGTTCCAATGAGAAGTGAGCGTTAATATTGTATAACCGTAAATGGGAAAATTTCACGCGAATCTGAAAAAGAATTAATAAAAGCACTTACGTAACGCCTGATTTTCATCAACGTCACCTTCTGACTTACAAATGATCGAAAAGACGGTTCATCCAAATCTTAGTTTCTGCTGTAACTATGTACTACAACATTATGGACCTTTTGTTAAAAATTCGTAATATTCCATCGGTTGTTCATGTATCCCTAAAACATAACCCACGACGTATCCACAAATCGCAAACAAGCAAGAAAAGTTAAGGGCCCTGGGGCAATTAAGTCCCGACAATTTTATTCGTCAGCAGCATGTACTGAACCTCTGCTCCCGACAGCTCGCACACATACCCATCTGTAACCAATACCGGCGCGTTGGTGCGAGTACACGTCGGATGCGGCTGGAATTTACGATCTCGAGGGCGGGTGGTGGCGTGCGGCTGACGTTAAACGGCGAGAAGCGAGCGTGCCGTTCTTCATCCGCACCTCGCGGGGCCATTGGCTCTGCTCTGCGTTCTTATTACCAGTGGCACTGGCTGGGTTCGACGAGCGTACAATGCCGCGCTCTCTCCATTGTGCGAGCAGAGAGCTTTCGGGAAGACGCGCGGTGCATTACGATAATGTTCCGACGTGCCATTGCTGTTTGGTGCGGCTACGAAGGCAGGGCAAAGGTGCTGATTTGTTGGAGAGAAAGAGTGCCCGTGTAGTCGCATTTCATGATAGTCTGTATGGTCAGACGTTGAAATGGATTAATCTCATATATTCCGATTCCCCCTTGTGTTTTAAGTAGAAAAGTCCGCGTATAGTCAGACGTTGAAATGGATTGATCGCACATTATATTCCGATTCCCCCTTGTGTTTTAAGTAGAAAAGTCCGCGTATGGTCAGGCGTTGAAATGGATTGATTGCATATTATATTCCGATTCCCCCTTGTGTTTTAAGTAGAAAAGTCCGCGTATGACGTTGAAATCTTTCAGTATTAAACTTGTACATACGGTATCGGCGACTGTTTTTATCACGTTACTGGAACATCAATCGGTAGGTATGTTTATTATGCCATTAACATTAATATCTGAATACACAGNAAAATTAACAATCCAAGATAATTATATTCACCCGACACGTATGAGATGATTAGATCGAATACGTCTCTAATACTTATTAGTAATAAATTGATTATACGATGAAATACATGTTACTAATTACCAGTCATGCAAATATTGTGTAATGTTTTCACTTTTCCATCAATTTTTTGGAAAATAAAGATGCAGCTGCGTTTATTTTGGAAAAATTTTGATTTTTCGCATCCCCTTTCATCTTGTGAAATACGAAAACCTTGTACTCTGTAAAATAAACATTTGGTATGAAGTTTGGAAAACAGTATGATCAATATTTATTTCGCTGCATGAGAAAATATGATGCATCGAATAAAGTTGATACCCCAGAACACAAAACTAAAATAAACACAGCTCGAGCTCGAGGTAGTCAAGCTAAAATTTCCAGAAGCAGAAATCCCTACCAAAATCCGAATCCCCACGTTCGTCCGCAACGGCATGAAGTCGCGCGTGAAAATCCATTACACCTCGATCCTCGACCCTGTCACTGTCTATTCTCTGGCTCGAAACACGAAGAGTCACGACAGCAAAAAAAAAATGTATCCATCCATGTGTCTCTCTTTCTCCCATACTAAAATCTTGAAGATACGTTCAAACAGCTGTTGCTCTGAATTTTTTTTTTTTTTTTTCATCAAGGAAGTAATTACTTTGTCACATGGGTTGGTAAACATAACGAGGACGCGACTGCTTCGATATCGAATATCCGTGCGACAGCATCGAGGATGACATTCATTCGATTCTTGCTCTCGCGCTGCAGACTTTCATTTCTGTTTGGCGAGCTCAGCTTTCCCCACCACGCCAAGCTTGCTTTGTTAGTTACACAATACCACCCCTCCTCCTCTCTCCGATTATATTTCTCTGTATTAATCTCGCCATATAGTTTCCAGCTGGTTTTCCTCGCCTCATATAGGTGTCTCTTTCTGTAATTCTGTTTTTGTTTGCCGTGCGTTCACGTATCACGTGTCAGCATCGCGTTGTTTGTTCCTTCCATCTGTTTATTCATCGTATCAAAATTTATCGCGTGCTTTTGACGTTTCAGCAAACACGGGTTTGAGAAATGTTAATATCGTAGAGCAGCATCCTGCTTACGGTACAACGCATCAAGTACCGTCACCCACGATTCATCAGAATCACATTTGAGCTTACATTCGATCGTTAAAGTGTTGATACACATTTAACATGAGCTTGTGATGATTGATTGTATAATAATGATTACAGCATACCTGTGAGTCTATCTCGTGTCGGGAAAGTTCATTAAAACTCATCCAGCAAAATAATCAGTAACGAGATGTTAAACCTTGGGGTGCAAGCTTTCGTACTTTATTTCCATTCTACCCGGATCGCTTAGCTGAGTGACCTGAATCATTTAATTCGTTTAATGGCTTTGAAAAAAAAAAAAAAAATAATAATAATAAAAAAATATACCTCTAAGACTCCAAGTGTTTGGTTAGTGAAACTTTATAAGGAAAATAATTAACGCTTGCTCTTAAAAGGATTTGTAGGAAACTGATGGTAGCTCGGACTAAAAATCAGTTATTTTTACGCACACGTAAATGTTCGAGAGCTAATTATTTCCGCGATTTGGTGCCGAGCTTGGAAAGAGAGAAAGAAAAAAAGGGTCGATGAAAAAAGCACGAGTAGGAGAAATGGTCAACCGATTTGACGGGAAATTATTCATCCAATATTGACCCGCCTGCCGTGGGTCCATTCATTATGTACAGCCAGTGTGGCGGAGAAACACGTACGTATTCCGAATGGGACAAAACCTTGCACGCGGGAGCCGCAAAACCGAATCGAATTCCAGGCACGGAATTTCCCCTCATTAACGCCTGGCACGCTCCGTGTGCACGCACGCGCGAAAAAAAAAAATCTTCGGTCTCCGAGGAAAAAAAATAAATAAAAAGAGCTTGGGATTACGCGGCTGCTTTTCAAACGCTCCGAAAAGTGTGTCGCATTAATTAAAGCCAGGGGGGCTCTACTTACGTGCACACGTTCGCGTTGTGTATATATAATACAAACCCTCACCAAGCTTAATCCCACGCCACTCCACCTTTAACGAACGTGTATGCTTATCGCCTGTACCTTGCACGTCGTCGTCGGCTTTTTTTTTTTTTTTCATTACTATTCACAGATAACGACAGTCTTTTCATAGCCTTTTTCATCTATTTTTTGGCTCTTGCATTTTTTTTCCAAGATATACATGTAGGTGGCCGGAAAACATAGACCTTTAATGTTCCATCCCCTAGCCAAATCGAGAGTATAATCGAGTCATGATGTTTTCAAAGTCGTACTTATATTTATTGCTCTTTTTTTTTCTAATCTGCTTTCCTTGGAATTTTGGACTATACTCTTTTACGATTACGTGTTTACAGCTTCGTTGGGATATTTTCGAATACATTACAGGAAAAATAAGACTAAGCAAGAGCTCGGAACTAATCAGAGAAGATGCTGGCTATTCTTCTTACTCCGTTCAACTCGAAGGAAAATAAAAGTTGAGATTCTTTTTTATTTCAGTACGGGGATGATGAGGATCCAAGTAAAAACTATTGGATTACTTACCGACAAATCGAAGGTTCCTTTCATTTGAAAGGTAATTAATCGGACGTTTGATTCCCCGACAAATTTATGCAAAAACGGTGCGGTAATAACTTATACTCTCAGAGGTCAGAGAGAATCTAACGGGAAGGGAAAAAAAGATCCTCGTCTTAAATTTCTTGCAAAAGATAAAGGGGGCAGTTGCTCCTGCAGGAGCACCGAATGGCTGGGACGAATCGAACTTTGATGAAGTCTTTTTCGCTTAATCAAGGAAATTCACTGGGAGAATGGCCCGAGTGCTCCGGCCGGAAGGGGGGGGGGAGGAAGGCAATCGCCTCCAAGCAATATCCGTCCTCGAATTGAAACGTTATTGCGTTAACTCGCTTGTATTCCTTCTTTCCTCTGTATTACCCTCTTCCGATTTCGTTCAGGGTCTCCTCACGCACTCTATGACCTGGTCATTCGACACTCGTGTTTTGTTATTATTTTTCCTATCACTCGGACACTGTTTCCAAGGACTATAAATCCTCCCATAAATAAACATGAGCTCTTGGTATCCAACAACCTCAAAGAGACTGTAATATTGAAAAATCAATTTCTGTCATGTGAATTCTTGTTAGATAACTCTATAAAGTATGATATCCAATTATAGGATCCCCTGCTTTTGTCCTACGGGCCAAAAATTGCTCCTAAACTTAAACAAATGGGGATCCTTATACTTTATGAATCCTCATTAAAACCTTCAAACGTGGTACTTGATAACATTGACTCTTTCTGTTCCCGAGCTCTACAGTATTTTTCTCAAAGCTGATAAATCTTGGATTTGACGTAAGCCAACTTATAAAATTTAACAATACTATATCTAGCTATCTTAATTACGAAATCACGTGACTTAGCTTACCAACCGTATCATTAGCAAATTGGATATTTTCCTAGGGGCTTTAAACCATCGAATGGATCAATGTAAGTTTTTAATCTATCATTTCCATAGTATAGACTGTCAACGTTCCATAACTCATTACTGAGTATTCTTCTGATTGAATAGTTTCATCACAAGCTCATTACAGTTCATCTACAGCTAACAGTGTGATATTGCATATAGAAAGCTCCTAAAAATAGATTTTTTAGGCTTCTGGAAGAAATTTAAGGATGATAGGGTTAAAATGCTGATAGACTGAGATTGATTGGTTTGAAGAGCTACTTCTAGTAAAGCTGATTTTCAAGAGATTATCTCGTAGCCTTTTTCCTTGTTTTCAAGGCTTACATTGGATTTATTCTTGGATTTTAAAAATGCTGTAGGGGAAATTTGAATGGGTTAAAATTAAAGAGCTGACGCAATGATGTTGATACATTAAAGGTAATCAGATAATCTTGGCCTTAAGGAGCCTATATGATGTAATGTTGTTACAAGTTCTCTAGTCAGGATACCTTTCATTAGATGATATAATCAAACATTGATTTCAAACAGTAAAATATCTTATAAAGTAGCCTAATATTGAATATTTTTAAAATGTTTAATAAAATTCTTAGTAAATTCAGCTGACATAAAATTCAGTAAACGTAATCATAACGTATAATAAATGCACGTTTCCATTTCCGAAACAGAGCCACAGTTATCAAAATAGCTCAACAAAAGCAGAAATTCCCCGGAAAATCCAGCCTCAGCTAAAAAATGTAATCCCCGCCGTAGCGACATTTTATTTTTGGCTCCACTCGCGGGAAATGAACTGCTCTTCCCCCCGATGCAAATATTGATCCCGAGAGCTGGTGTGTAACACAAAAAACAAAAAGGACAAGGAGAACGAGATAAGGATCTCGAATTAAAATACCCGCACCCATAGTCATTCGATATTCTTGGCAGCTCGTCAAGCTCATAGTATCCACACGCAACTCGAGCAATCAAGATCAACCCTCTCCCTTACCCCCCCTCCCCCTCGGGTTATCTCTGTAAGGACCAACACAACGACGAAAGTGTCTTCACACGCATGCTCGTAAAAAATTTTCACAGTCGGCTGACGTAAAGAAGCCTCTACATAAAAGCCTCGCCCAAGCCAACTTTCGCATTCAATAGAGCAAGGGACAGAGGAGCAGTATTGAATCCCCGAAAGCTCCCCCGTTGAAAAACAAAGGAAAAAAATCGTCAACCTCACCATCTGCCGCTGTTATCCCCCAAATAACGATTGTTCCACACCAAGCCTCGGGCGTTCTTTCTGGAGCCGGTCCAACGGTCCCCCCCCCCTCCCACCTACCCCGAGCGAGCGGTACTCCTCTCTTGTTTTTCAGTGTTTTTTACTCGCCAGCGGCGCCGCTCCTCATTCTCCACCACCGTTCATCCATCCCTGCCCTCCCCGGTCTCATTTCTCCACTAGCTCGCGAAATAACGGTGCCCGTTAACAATCCCCTTCCGTCGGTGTTTATCAAGATTTAGAGCTGCACCCGCCCACCGAATTTACCACGCGCGCGCGGATGGAAGCTGGCGCGAAGAGGAGCCATCGGGAAATAGGAGAAAATTCGTCTAGACGTCTTCGGGAATTAACTAGGCTTCCCCCGCAGGTTTCTTCGATTGCCCCTTTTTTTTTTTTTTTTTTCTTTTAGTAGTACACGCGAGGAGCCTTTAATTGAGTGGTGGTTCGCCACTGTGCACACCTTAGAGATCTTTGCGTCGGTTGCTTTTTCGTGAATTTGAATGATTCGTTTGGGATGGCAAAAACATTTTGGATTCACTCGCTTTGAATACTCTCTCTTCTACTTCCAGTGACTGAAACTCAAATATTAAAAATTCTTTTTGCACTTTGTGCAAGAGCTGCTGAGATAAAAAAGGTTACTGCTACACTCTGTTTCGGATAAAAAATTCAAAGCTACTATACCCAACAACAACAATGAAAACAGCCTCTCGTTTAGTCTTGTAACACAAACATTTATTGTACGGTAGACTGAAAAAAAAAAAATCACAACCTCCTCTTTCTCCAGTGGAAGGATTGAAAAATTCAGTAGTACAAGTCAAGCTCGAGTCAGACGATCAACAGATGCTGTTGTTATTCGTTTGTTCGTGGCCATACACGCGCGTCGGCGCGTGCAACGTTTTGCTTTTACTTTCGAGGGCCCGTGGAGCGTGTGTTTTCCTCGTTATCCGCAACAACAACAACCCAACTTCGACAACAATGCACATCGTTTTACGCACTTTACGTGGCGAAATAAATATTTAGCGGCTCGTAATGGAGTTCAAAGCCGGGTAACGACAATATTGACAGTGAGATACACAACGGACATGTGGACTCAACGATCAGTTGAATCAGAACAATACGACAACAATGCCAGCGTTCCCAGATGATATATATGGTTCAGGAATGTACGGGACGAAGGGATTATCATGCAAGCTCGAGGTGCAAGTATACCCTGGCAATAAAGTATTAATTCTTGTGTACGCTTTTGATCGAAGGGAAAATTTTACGTGCAATTTGCAGAATTTTTACTCGCATGTAAGCACGACACTCATCGAAAAAAAGGGAATATGGCTCCAAGAGTCGGGGAACAAGCGCGTCCCAACGGTGTACACACGTCAACGTGAAAGAAGAAAAAACACAAGTAGCTCTCCTTTTTGACAATAAATAAAGTAGAGAAAGAAGCGATACGGAAAAAGACGAAGAAGCGTAGTGCGTAGTGGCTTTTACATTACTTTTTCTGCACAGGTATACATATGTATACATGCTTACAAAACGACTCATCCATCTTTCTCCTTTCTCCACCCACAATCGTTTTTTTTCATTTTTTTTCTTTTTTCCACGAATTCACGTATCCAGAACTCCCGGCCCTGCACATTAAAAAAAAAAAAATTCCGCCGTACACAGGCTTCTTCTTGCCAAAGAGGGGAAAAGCGCGCGCCACTGTTGGATTTCTCTTTGTGGAGTGTTCGATAAATTTTTGCAGTTTTTTTTTTTTACATTTGTTTGAGCATTTTCAAGAGAGATATGTGAGCGCGTACTCTGTCGTTTGGAAAAACAGTTCGTTAACTCGATCAAACCTTTCGTTAATAATACGTTTGTTTTGAATTCGATGCTTTTACGCCCGCCTTTGATGCTGTTGTTTGATTTTTACGTGTGTGATTGTTACTCACAATAAGAACAAAGAGTTATTATACAGCTGTTGGATTTTATATCGTGAGTTTTTTTAACTGTAAAATTCAATTTAAAAAAATTTTATATTGTTTATTTGTTTATTAAATCAAAGTGTTACTTAGATTTTACTATTTCAATCAATTATTTCAGGTATCTCAATTTAAGAATTATTTCATCGTCTCTTATTATGGATAATAAGAACAGGAAGCATAGTTTTATGGACGAGTTTTATGTTATTTTATTTTTAACTTGAAGACCAAATAATAATACATCAGATACGTGTGATAATCAAAACCCTTTGAGGTAGGTAATAAAAACAGGAAAAAAAAATTATTCTAAATGATAGTTAATCAGAAATCGAGGCATGCATATGAAAATAATTTGTTAGTAGTTTTCTACTGTGAAATTGTCTCTCAAATTTTTACTAAATTTTCGTCCTAAAGACCAGACATCCCCCTTACCAGATTTTAAGTCTCCCCCTCTGATGCCCCCTTTTAATTCTTTAAAATAATTTTAGTTATAGCAATACTGAGAATGCACTCAAAAGATAAAACATTACAGTAACAGAACTTTTTGAAAGATCGTACAGAATTTCATTTGGAAACTACAGTACATCTAAAGTTTGACAGATTTTGTAAACATTTTCAGGGAGTGAAAAAAAAAAAAACAAATAAAACTAAATCCTGCGAATAACATATTTTACCAACTAATAAACTTTTGTATAATTATGAGCTGTAATTATCATCATTGAGTTCTATACAAATGTACAAAGTTGTTTTAATTGTATAAAAACTCCATAGAAGAGAAACACGAATGTACCCTATTTTCAAGCAAGTGAATGGGGCCGACTTTGACATTAACGGTTGAGAAAACTGTGCTGTAATTAAGTCTCAGGTTTTAATACGAATTTATTAACAACTTAAAAAAAAATATATATTTTAATGGTTTTTCATTTTATAACGCAATTGTTTAGTATAATGAAGGAAAAAATTACACGTCTTTTATAATATCCATTGCGAGTAGATGTTTCCCTTGCATGCAATCATACACAAAGGAAGGTAATTTCGCGGTAAAAAAAAAAAATTAGTAGGGATATTTTTCATCTTATTTCTTCAGGGCTCGACAGCATTTTTATTACTTTTTCTCTCGAAACAAAAGTCGATGTATATTTAAAAAAGAGCAAAAAGCAATTTCACTTCGTCTCAAAACAAATAATTAGTTCCGCAAACTTGACGCGTAATAGAGAAGCTAACGCAGCAACTGTGCCATGTCGCGTCGCAGTGGCCGCAATTTCAGCTGGATTGTGTTGATTTTTATTATCCTCGCGCTTCAGCCGAGCACTCGCTCGTTGTTTTCAAATACATCTTAATCATATGTTTTTTCCACCCGACGATGTCGCCGATGGAACTCGTCCCTTTGCATCTACAATGTTTACGCGAATGAAAGTTTGGCCGTTTTTCAACGTTAATTTAGCACTGCGGCTCATCGTAGCTCTATTTTTCTATTTTTATTGCATCTGTTGATACATCTCCTCGCTGGGCCATCGTCGAATAAACAAAAATTCAATTAAAACGACAGTCAAATTAAATTACGCTTTTTGTTATTTTTAGTTTACTGCCAGTGGTATAAATGAAGAGAAAGAAAAATAACTATATCGTATCGTTTTATTGAAAGCAAAAATTAATATTGATTTCCTTACAATTACCTACGTTGGAATGGAAGAAAAAAAAAGGATTTTATTGAGTCCTTCGTTGTTTTATTTGTCCAATCAATAAACATTAAGTATGTCCGATAAAGCCCCATTCTCAACAGCTAAAACGATTCTTCCCCCCCGAAAACTCACCGAGCAGTACATCCTCGTCAGGGTCGCTCTGCAGTTCGAGCTCAAGGTCCCCAATGCCGTGGCGATTGTCGAAGGGCTGCATCTGCTGCGGATCGGCCGCCATGTGTCTCAAAAGCGCGAGTCGCCGCTGCTCCCGGAGCTCGGCTGCAAGCCTCACCTCCTCGAGATAGCTGGCGGCGAGAAATTCGGCCAGGATGGAGACGTAAGGCGAGCCGGTGACCGGCCTCGAGCCGGCCTTCAGACAGCCGGGCAGCCCGAGTCTGACGAGGCCGCAGGGCACCGAGACAGCACCAGCACTCGCGAGCCCACCGTTCACCAGCTCGCCGCACAACATAGGGCCCGCGACCGGCGCACAAAGCTCTCTCGTCTCGAGCTCGGACTTGGCTGTTGGATTTTCGTTTGGACTGATCGCCCGTCAACTTCTGGACCGTTGGTGGACACTGTCTAACACGGGAATGAGAGTGGCTCTTTGGTGGGTGACTCGGTCGTGTTACCTGTAAAAATAATGTAAATACTTAATTGCTGGTGTGGACAACAGTTTACAGAAATTTCAAAGTGATCGAGAAATAATTAAAGTAAGTTTTATAAGGCGTTATTTTGTCTATTCTGATAAGTACTTAATCAGCGGATTAAATATAAAAAGAGAGCACTTGCGTCTTTAAAGCAAAGTTTTCGTGTTACTTTTTAACACAAATTTTTATTTTTAAATCAAAGTTGATTGTTTGTTCCAAAATTCACTTAAATTTATAACCACATGTACACTTACAAGACATTAGTTGTGTCGATAAAAAAGTAATAAAACTAAAATTACTTTACTTTTATCTTCATGTCTGTTGGCGTGATGTGACCTGGCGTGATATTATTATTGTCATTCCTATTTTAAATTTCATTTTTATTTTAATCCATGATAGAAATAAACACAATGTTCTCTTTATTTTTTTATAATTATAGTCATGCAATCTATCGCTAATCTCTGAAATATTTAGTTTGTCGATTAAACAATTGCTATTCAAATTTAATTTTCAAATTAAATTCTTTTCATTTAAGAATCAAATTAAAATGTTTAATTGATTGGTATTTCAATTAACAACCAAATTTAATTATTTCGTAAAATACATCATCAATAATAATTTGTCTACTCCTATTTGCTTTTTTCTTGAAGTGTACTTATCTATCGGACTCGATTGACGTTGTAAATTGTATTCAATTCAAAAAATATGTGATTCATAGTTAAATCATATTGTAATCAACAATTTTATTTAATTATTGATTGGAACTTTTTTCATAAACTTTTTGATTTGATATAGCATGACAGTTTTCATCTACCAATTATTAATGGCTGAAGCTCCAGAAAAATTCTCTGTATCTTTAATCATCGATTGCTCTAATCAACCACAATTGCAGAAAAAAATGAAATAACAAAAATAGACGCGCTCCTTGCTTTCGAGGTAACATCGTTTACCTTTCCTTCCACCATCACCTGAACTGAACCTTAACTCTTGCCTCCCTCCACCCACTTCCTACAGTCTATCCCGTGTATATACTATGGCTTTCTCTTTGCTCCGCTCCATTTCACTTAATTTAACGGCGACGTTACACGAGAGCACGCTATCGTACAACCTGGTAGTTGCTTCGAGCCTGAAAACTCCCTTTTTTCAGCACTTTCATCTCCTTCTTTGTTATCGTTCTTTATTTATTATTGTTATTATTTTTTTTTTAATATCCCCTGAATTTTTTTTTGTAAATCCTCCCACTTTCATCACCTAGACGTATGCTTGTCTTATTTGACTTTGAAGAGAAATGGAAGTGGAACCTAAAAAGGGATAAAATAGTGAAACAGTATCTAGGCTTACAGTATGGCACTTCATGCCCCATGAAGATTTATTGTAATTAAATAAATAATCAAATGTTAAGACTACAGTTTTATGTATACTTTATAGAATAAAGTTATGTCGTCTGTCTATTTGTAATACCGGTATCGGAACATAGTCTTAAGCTATTTTAACTCCACATTTGTAAATTTATTTCTATTCACACAAAAAACTCCTTGCATTTTGTCATATGTAAATTTATTATTTGATAACCATGTATCTAAACTGTATGGATCGTATGGTAGACAAACGAGCTTGTAATAAAATCACTTCAAATCTCCATCTTTATCTCACCATCCTGAGTTCTAATTAAGTAAAAGATTATCGAATATTAAGGATTAGAGGTAATTAAATTATAGATGAAAATCTAACGGAGTAAAAATAGTTTTATTCGGTTTGGAATCAATGACGTGTTTAAAACTTCATCGACCGAGAGCTTTCATTCATTTATGTAAAATCTTTATCTCGTTTTTATTGTTATACTTATAAACATTCAAGCATGATGATATAAATTTAGCAAGCACAGTTTTTACTGGGAATAGATGAGTTTACATATTTTTTTCAAACAAAAAATGTAAATTAAAAACTTATTAGTTGTATTCTTATAATTTAAGCATTAAAAATATCATGAACACTCTTATACTTAATTTACAATGTGTAAATAATTACAAAACAATATTATAATGTCGATTCCTGCAAAACTTAACTACCTAATCATGACTCTTGATCATTTCAAAGTTCACCCACAAACCATCATCAACAACCGCTGCAAACGTGCTAGTATTTAATCTTAGGGGTCCTTTCATCCTCGGTGATTTCCGTAAAGTATAGTTTTTCAGCAATACAGCAGTTATGGCCTTCACAATCATTGTGCCCATCCTTTTTCCCGGACACACCCTTGGTCCTGTCCCAAATCCTAAAAAGGTGTATTTGTGCCATTTTGATAGGTTTTTCGGATCAAATCTGTCAGGTTCAAATTCCGTGGGATTGGACCAAAACTCCTCATCCATGTGCATTCCCATGGTCGAAATGATAACGATATCCTTTGGTCTCAGCTGACAAGACAATTTGTCGTACCCCTCTAATGTGATTTCACTGTTGCAGATCTTGATAATGTCACCAAACACCGGGTGCAGTCTCATTGTCTCCATCATCACTCGCTCCAAATAATCAAGATTATTTACAGCTTCGTAGGTTAATCTATTATCAAATCTGCGTAATACTGACATAACTTCTTCGCGAGCCCTATCTTGCACTTTTACGTTTTCAGAGAGACGGTAGATCATGAATCCTAGAACGGAACTCGTGGTCTCGTAACCATCGAAGAGTATAGACGTTGCCTTGGCTATCAACATATCCTCGTCAGTTACGCTCAGATCTTCCATGGAAAATTGCAAGTAATCACCACTAACCTCTCCACTCTGCAATCTTGTCGTGGCGAAATTCTTAATGTGGTTCTTAATAAAATCACTGGTTTCCTTTGGTACGATACCTATCCTCATGATCTTAGCAACCTTAGGTAGGAAATAGAGTATCAACTGATGAATGTACCTCACAATACTGGGGTCAAAAATATCTTTGGCGATATTAACGATGGAATAAGTTCCAGGCTGATTCTCGAAGCTGTGTCCCTCCATTCCAAAGGCCGAATTGGCTATAACTTCTGCACTGACCTTCGAAAACAGATCCTTCAATTCAAATTCAGCTCCACCATCATCCTTGCGAAATTTGTTTATGTGTTTCATCATTCTATCGCACACACGTGAAACTACGACAAGCATGCACTTTAATCTTTTGCCGGAAAAGTTCTTGGACAATAACACTCTTGACTCCATCCACAAGTCATCCTTGGCGAAAAATGGATTCTTGGATAGTATGGGATCCTCGTGCTCGTGCACTGATAGTAGATTATTGCAAAAGCTTGAAAAATTACTTTGGAGCACGTTTTTTATGAGATTTGGATCACGTAAAACTATCGCCGGCGTCCTCATGACGTAGCATCCGTACATGCTGCTCTTGCCCATGGCCAGGTGGAACTTTTGGACCAACGTACCCATGTGGTGCCGTAGAGTGAACAATGGCAAAATGTGTCCAAAACCTGGCACTGGATACCGTTCGTGGGGTACATTTTGCTTGTGCCAGTGGTTGTAATTTTTGACTAGATAAAGGTATATCAAGAGACATATGACTGAAGAAGGTAAGATAAACGCTAGATCCATTGTCAGCTTACTGTTCTGAAACTCCGACATGTGAGTAAACTTTATATACTTCTCAATAGACTGGACTACACGTGATCGAGCTCAAGAGATAAGGCTTAAGATAACGTTGAATGTGTGCCTTTCATCGATGCAATTACTGACATTATTCACCTCTCAAAACAAAAGCTTATAATACACAGACTTACGAGTGATTCGTTATTTGAATGAATCTTCTTAATTTCGGATATCCCTCATGGATTATAATTTATCTTATCTTTGGTATCCTTAAAAAAACTTATTTCTTTTAACAGTCTCTGTTTTCAAGCGGAGTAGTTTTAGTTTTAGTTCAGTTGTTACAGCTTAGTTAATGTTTCACAACGTTGTTGCAACAAAATAACTAAATAGCTTCAGCTTTAGTAACTAAAACAGAACTCATCCAATAGAAAGCGAACACACTTGACACAATAGTTTTTTAAATAATTTTTGTTATCACTATTGTCTTTCATATATTTATTTAAAACACGTACCTCAAACCATAAAATAATGATAAAATGTACAATAATTTTTATAAGGCAGTTTCTTTTCAATATTAGTTCATGCTACCTGTAAGTCAGTGCAACAGTTGGAGTTATCAATTCTTAGCAGTCATAGACACTATTATTGGAAAATTGTGAAGTAAAATTTCTAATCACAGCATGCGAGCACACAGAAAGTTTTGTTTTTTCATATTAACTAAGGTAACATTCGTTAAATTCTGCCTTGTCTCAAGTTTTAATTTACAATTAATTTTTTTGAAACACAAACTTTCTCAAAAATTAATAAGTCTTGAAAAAATTGAAGTTGTAGGGATATTAAAAAAAAACAATAAAAACAGTGCTTCTAGAGTAAATTGACAAAACAAAAATCAAGCGTACATTGTACTATTTTGGAGTTGGTAAAAAAATGTAATCAAATATTCATTAATACATCACATAAATTGTTATGTTAAACAACATAGAAATAATAGACAATATTCTAATCATCATGTAATCTCTTGACGAAGGCGCTTGCTCACATTAAACCCGAATCTGAGTTAGCGCTTTAAGTAAAAGCAAGAATTTAGAGTTGAGTGACGTTAGATTTGATAACTCATTTTACGCAGCTAGAACTTTTATTTGTAATGCAGGACACAGCAAGAACAAAAAAATTTCAAGTCTCGTGTGGTCATTGTTTATTTAAATGGAAACAAAATAAAAATAAAATGAGAAACTGCATAAAACTGCGGCAGTCAGTAAATGAGACTTAAGTGCAACATCTCTGCTTCACGCAAGGACGACGACGACATAGACGACGAAGAACCGATCCCATTTCGGATGGTTTTACGTGCGTGTATGGGTGCGCAGGTGCAGTGTAATACGCACGGATCAGAGAGAAAACAAAGCAGGAAGGAAGAGAGCGAGCTCTCGCGAGACGTGATTTAGCAGCGACGGATATTTTCGTCGTTGACGTCGTAAAGCCAACAAACTCGACGTAATTGTATCCCTTCGTCCTTCCCGCCGTCTGTGGCCAAATGAGATTTTACCTCAGCTATACGCGCTGCTTGTCTCCCTCTCGCTGTAACTCGCATCCTTCCTTTCTTCCTTTTTTTCCTTTTCTTTTCTTGTCTTTGTAGCTACTCTCGGTTTTAGCAATATGTTGACTTTCCTAACTTCACTATATAGATCCTTCATTGTATACCTTACCGGACGACACAAACTTTTCGTAATTTAAAATGATCGCATTGCTGCTGTTATTGTTTTTATCATAGCTCCTTCGTACGCATAAATGTATCACCTGGTGCAGTGGAAAAGTTTTTCACCTCTAGCAAAAAAAAAAAAAAAAAAAATGAAATGAGAATCCTGTTACTGTGTACGTAATAATTGCGATGTTGCACGATGAAAAGTGAATTCCAAATTTATACTAAACTTATTTCACGCTTTTACTCTGTCAAAATTCTTTTAGGCCTCATATTGCATATTTAAGGACAGTATTTAATGTGCAAGCACTGCGTTGAAATTAAAAAGCTCATTTTTTTTTTTTCAAAGAGACTAAAGTTCATGTAAGTTAATTAAAATTCAGTCAAGCTTTAGACCGTGCCAAATTAGCCAACTAAGCTTTTACAATATTGATCACTTTAAAATTAGTAACTTATTATAATCGACAGTATCTTGCACTACATTAACGTCTAAAATAGGATATAATCAAACGTTAACAGCATATATCTGGCGTGCAAAAAATTTTGGACAAAACAATAAGTTTCCAAGTTTTTTTTATGGTGTTTTTCATTTTATGGGTAATTAATTACGTAAAAATATGTTGCCATTGTCTCAAAAAGTTTACATCCAATTAATCTAAAATATAGGACATAGCTGTTTTTTATATCACAACGTGATGGTAACATGGCCAGACCATACTTTAAGACTTAACTGTACAGTTGTGAAAAAATAAATAATTTTTTTTTCAAGTTGGTATTTTAAGTCAATGTGTAATGAATAAAAACCATGGATTTTTAATAAAAAAATTTCTTACCCATTTTTTTACACGAAAAAATAATTGATTTTTGTACTACGCTCGAAAAAAACTGATCAAAAGATTTTGAGATCAGTTTTTCAAAGAAAGTGACACATATTTAGTATCAAAGAAGAATTTTCAGAACAAAAAAAAACATTTTCTTATTTTTTGTTCGTGTACAATTATCTACGTATCTTCGAAACTAAAGATAACTTTCAGTAACCTAAAAAACTACTGCCAATTTACTGGCACAAAGTTCTCTTGAACTACGGTTTTCTTTCAACAATCAAGCTTGATTTATCTCCTGAAATGTAATGTACAACTCTTTATTCTTCAATTAAATGGCTGCTTATTTCATTAATAATGTCGAACGTACACTAATATTGTGGACAAAAAATATGTGATTCTTATACAAAAAATTAATTAAAAAAAAAAATAAAGTAATCAAACTACCATAAATTCATACTGTAATGATAATTTTATGTACGAGTAATACATATTATCTTATCAGAATAAATTTGATTGAATTACTATACATATACATATATTCCAGTGAAAATTTAATTGAGAATAAATTACATTTTTTTTTATTAAGTATCCATAGTGAGGTGAAAAATTGTATTTTTACATTTAGTCTGCAATGAATATAAGAAAACGAATATTTCCAGAAATAAATCATTAAAATCATTCAGCTGGTTCCTGAGATATAACTAATTAAAAAACCGTAGGATTTCAGTAAAAAAAAAATTCTTATATTCTACCAGAATAACTTGGAATAAAGACTTTACTCAACTTAATCATTTTATAAAACAATTTTGATTTTATACCCGAAATATAGCAAGAAATCTTTAAAAATCATAATCGAAAAATAGTTTGAAGATCCTTGGTGGGGTCCAAAATGGTAGTTATATTCTAAGTAAATATTATCATTTAAAAATAAATATTGAAAGTCCTGGAATTAATCAAATAATTTAAAAAAAAATATATATTTTAATGGTTTTTCATTTTATAACGCAATTGTTTAGTATAATGAAGGAAAAAATTACACGTCTTTTATAATATCCATTGCGAGTAGATGTTTCCCTTGCATGCAATCATACACAAAGGAAGGTAATTTCGCGGTAAAAAAAAAAAATTAGTAGGGATATTTTTCATCTTATTTCTTCAGGGCTCGACAGCATTTTTATTACTTTTTCTCTCGAAACAAAAGTCGATGTATATTTAAAAAAGAGCAAAAAGCAATTTCACTTCGTCTCAAAACAAATAATTAGTTCCGCAAACTTGACGCGTAATAGAGAAGCTAACGCAGCAACTGTGCCATGTCGCGTCGCAGTGGCCGCAATTTCAGCTGGATTGTGTTGATTTTTATTATCCTCGCGCTTCAGCCGAGNAAATATAATAATAATAAAATACTTCATCTAATTTTTAGGGGATGATACCAATATTGTGTGTTGTACTTTGCAGTAGACTTGCCTGGTAGTTTTTTACACAAATTCAGCATCCAATTAATTTTTACTAATTAATAAAAATACCATGAAAATATTATACTCAACGTACCGACCCCTCATTAAATCGTACTACTGTTCATTAAGCTTTCAGTTCTATAAGTTAGCTCAATTGATTTGTTTGATTAATTAAAAAGATTAAAAATTGGTTCACAAAATATTACCCACACACCTGGGTTTTACCCCGAATATTTTTCAGAAAATACTCGTCCACCCATTGTCGCCTAGCTCCATCTGATAGGGCTCAATATTATTCTCATATTCGCTATTCATATTCGATGCCCTGGTAGGTATAACGCAGTGGACAATACCAGGCCTCCCTCTCAAATAACTCGCTTCCATACTGCTTGTCTCCTCATAAAAGGGGATTTCAAGGCATTGTGTTAAATGAATTTAGAATCGACCAGAATGTAGAGGAGGGTAGGAGACAGTTCAGAGCGATATTGGTTATTAATTTTCTGGAGTTTGCTGTTCACTGAAAAATTAAAATGTAAAAGTGTAAAGGCAAAAATAATGGCTGGTTTTTTGTGGGTATTTTTTATGAATAAATTTCTTTTGTGGGTTGGCGGTTACGACCTGAAAAGCATATTTCAGTATATATTTTTTTTTAGCTGGGCACTGTCGCTTCTATGAGTATTTGGATTTTTTGGGACATGGATATAGTGGTGTGAGGAGATCGATGCAGATAATTCCTTGTATAGATACTTGGAAACAGATATTATAGTTTCTGGTGTTTAATGACACAAAAATTTCATATTTAAATTAAACCTGTATTTTTTTGTTCAGCACAAAAATATTACTACTATATTTTCTGAATCTCTCGTTTTTATTTAAATTTTGAAAGGTTAACAAAAGATCTTAGTTCTTTAGAGCTTCAGTCGAAAGAAAGTCTTCTGCTAAAGAGTATAAATATTTTTTTTATTATATTGGGCGTTAAAATTAAGATCACAGACAGTAGCTACAAACTGTACATATGAAATTTTTTTTCTTTTCCGATATATATTCCAAGATCACGATGGAAGTTCAATGTTTATATTATATTTGGTACTAATATAAAGTACAATTTGAGTTTAATATCAAAGAACGACCAGAGCATTTGGAAAAAGCGATTCACACTAGCACAGCGTACTAGAATTGCTTGGAAAAAAAAGAACACGCGTAAGCGCAGTAAAATAAAAGTTTGTATATCACGTGAAAACTTTTTCCTCGCGATAAAGAAAAGATAAGGTAAGTACGTCGTGAGACGAGTGCGTGAGTCAATTTGTAAATTCCCTGTCTGCTTGAAAACAACGGGAGCTCAACGTTTTTACACACACACGCACACACACACAGAGTTTTTCTGCGAGTCATTGTCTTAGCTCGAATTTTCATAAACACTCTGACGGCCCGGAGTTAATTTATCCAAAGGTGCCTATCAGTGAAGCACGAGTCGACTCAAGTAAACTTCCATTACGTAAAGGTATATGCGTCGGAGAATGAGAGATTGATTGATCGTTGACCAACAGCCAGGTTGTCGCCAGGCGACTCAGGGATTTCCAATTGCAAGCGAAAAATACGCTGATCCACGCAAAAATCTGTCTTTTGCTTCAGACATCTCTCAACTAAAAACATTTTTTTATTACCATGTTTGAATTGAACAGTATAAACAGTATAGTAAAATCTGGTACTTCTTATATGAAAACCTCACGTCAAATAGTTTGTAGTCACGTTGTGTTTGGACGTCATAATGATGTATTCCAAAAAATGAAGTAAAAATAATTCTTAGTTCATAATTTTTTTATTAATCAAATTTTTAATTATCAATTATTTTTTAATGTAATTATTTTACTTCAAGACATATATTAAATACTATAAAAAATACAAAACATAATTATCCTGTGTGACGAATGGGACCTCGGCTACCCACATTTGTCTTTACGAAATAGACTATAATTGGAATGGACTGGGATCGAGTTTGTAGACGAGCTATTAGCACTATAGTTGAGTCACTTTTTCATGCGCATCTTTCACACAGTCAAGGTCACGAGTGTATATGACACGCTAAAGCATCGAAGAGTGCACGTGTACGTAATGTAAATCATCTGTGCTTCATTGAGTAAACACATGTGGGAATTAGGCGAACTTGCAATCATACTAAAAATGTATTTGACAGTCAAGCTCGCCGATTAAATGCCAACTATATTTTCAACATCATCCGAGTGGACTTAGTGTTTTGGGCAACATTATTTATTTTAATTGAATAAAAACTGTTAGTTGAATAGGGTTGCCAATCAGCGTGCATACTAATTTTTTGATTTTTTTATTGAATTTTTGAAAAGCAGATACCAGGGGGGTGGGACAACATTTTTTATTGTAAATATCAGACAAACTTTGATGATTTTATTCCTTGTCATATAAATTACTCGGTGCAGTAGGTGCAGCGTAAAGACAAACACCATTATAGATCCTTACTAAAACTATTAGCATCAGTTTTTGATTAGACAAGAAGTCTTTAATCCATTTTTGAATTTATTTGCAATTAATGAGACTTCAATTAGAAGCAGATTGAATGAAGAGGATGGAGCACACTTATGTGAAAAATAAAGCTGATAACTAAGCAAGCCTGCACTTATGCTAGCCGTCATTCAGCAAAGCCGAGCGTGCAACCATTAATGCTCAAAGAGTAAGAGTTTTGACGGGACATTGTTTACTGTAATAGCGAAAATTGTATAGCAACAGCAACTCTGTGATCAATTGATGAGGTCCAGCAGGTGTGCAGGTCTTTGTTGATAAGAAAGCAAATAATTTTCAGAAAACGGATTTTTAATGAGACTTTGAAATAGAATATCGAGTTCTATGTGTAACAAAATATACATGAATAAAGGCCATAGCGAGATGTGTTTAAGCAGTTACGTCATAATAATATCAATTACGTCAAAATGACCCACCATCCAAAATTCTGTTTAGGAGGTCAAAATACATTTAAAAAATTAATTAATCGAATGTTTCACCCGTAAAATTTATTTTTGGTATTAAATTTCATTGAATTATTCAATATAAGCAGTAAAGAATTGTCGAATGTAAAACGTTCTTGTTTATTTTGCGTGCAGCCCAAGCCACGGTTTTTTCCACGTAACAATACACTACACGTGAAAATTAAAAGTCTTTATTTTCTTCTGCGAGTCAAGATAGAACCTTTTGCCAAGGTTTTTCGAAATAATTTTTCGTCACAAGACTACAAGTTAAATTTTCATAATAAAACAGATCCTGAACATAATGAACCCTGTACGAGTACACGCTGACTCAATTAAGGAGGTGACATCATCATTGCCATCATCACGGACGATTTATCCGCTGCATTATACTGCGCAAACTTGGCTCGAAAAGTTAGCCCCGAGTCTTCTATACACGTACACATAGGATCAAGCGGTTCTGGCCTGCTGGTATATGCATATATACCGTCCACGTACAGAAACTAATTAGCGCAAAAATGAAGGCAGTAGCTTTATGAAACGGTCGTGCGGTAAAAGCCCGCGCGTACCCTTGGCTATGAAAATTACTACGACAAATTGTCCGTGCAAACAAGCCGATTCGCTGAGAGTCTATTTTTTCGGTGTGGGCACAACGACTCTGTTTATGTAACGGCACTTTAGTGGATAAAGGTACGGGGTTCTGGTTCTGCGATCGAAGCACTGAAAAACAGATATAATGTACGCGTATACAGGGGGGGGGGGAGAAAAGTGGAGGGACTGGCTCTCGTTCGCATAATTACTCGCAATTCAAGGAGGAACTTTCCTGGGCACGTAAGCGTGTATATATATATATATATATATATATATATATATACAAACTAGGGTAAAAAGCCACGTGTGTATGTGTGCATGCATGCGTGTGTACGTAAAAGCTTTCAGAAACTAATTCGACGCCGGCAATAATTACGGGCCGTTTCAGAGCCCTCTACCTCTAAAGCTTGTGCTGTATGTGTTTCGTTCGCGTGTCTGCTATTTAAACTGCGGTTTTGAAGCTTGACTTTGCTCTTTTTTTTTTTTTTTTTTGTTTCTTGCACGTTATGCTTTTTCAAGCGATAAATCGGGGCGACGAACAGCTTGTGATTTATGGTGGAAAACGTATGTTGAGTTATTCGCAAGCAATGATCGTTGACCGGGAAAATCATAGCTACGCGAAGGAAAAAGTTTGGAAATTTTTACAATGAAAAATCAGTCAAGTTGTGACAAAACGTCATTTACTACAATTTTTATTCTTTATTAGATAAATTATACAATATGGCTGTTCCATAATCAAGGTAAACTCAAGGTAAACTTCCTACGTTCACGTTTCTGTAATTTATTCTGTATAACTAAAACAAAAGATAATCAGAAAGATCGATAGTGTGGAAAAACATTAATCCACAACATTAATTATAAATTGGAAAAACATTAATCTATAAAATTAATAATAATTTTGTGTAAATATGTGCACAGCAACAGATAATGCATAAAAGGCGTATGCCAATAAAGAATAATTCGATATTCTTGTATTCTTTTCACTCTTTCTCGTCATAATCGGTACCAGGAAAATTTTGTGCTCAAGCTGGGCTCGAATAATAAAAAAAAAAAAAAGTATGAAAAGTCGCTTTCGAAGATAATGCGATCAAAGGAAGGATTGGGTTCTGAACTACAGGCGAAAGGAGTAGGTTTAATGGCAGAGGGGTGGGATGAAGGACAGAGACGGATAGATAGGGCACTGGTTGAAGCTCTAAGTGAGATTTGACGTGATTAAGGGAAGATAATAAAAGGCTTGATCGACAGCAATGAGGTGAATTGGTGTCAATACGGGCTTTGAATACTTTATTCAGCAGCAAGATTTTTGCATAGAGATTATTGGCTGGGTTAAACACAAGGCATGATTTTATCAGGAAATTAATAACCTTTTTTTTGTCTTTTCACTGATAAACTTAATTTGAAGATTTTTTCATTAATGTAATCAAGTTATATTTACAAGTGACACAGTATTTTTAAAGTTGAAATCAGTTCCGAGTTTTTTACTAGCAGGTTCAACAACGACTCTACCATTATTACATCATCGTGACATAAAAGAGATTTTTTTTATTGCTGTGACTCGAAAAGAATAATACATACATATGATATCATAAAAAGTCACATTATGCAGGATCTAACTGACAAATATTCAGAATTTTAAATCGTCTTATGTGTCAGCTGTCTCACCTCTACGATCCGTATAACGAAAAAAAAAAAAATAAACAACTTTCTTATGTGTGTCGAATTGGTCTTCCTTTGTCAGAGAGGAATCGTGATCACATCAAACGTCCGTCAAGCACTTCTTGCTTGCCTTAAGAAAAAAAGTGAACGGATGAGCCTTGCATAAGAGTCTACATCTCCGATGGAGCACCGAGATTTTCGCGTCAACTTCGTTAAGTCCATAATCCAAGAGAAAGCGAACGAGAGATGGAGAAGGTGGGGTGGTGAGCATCTCAGGCGAAATTACGTGCCAATACGCTGACGAGCCTAGAGTTCCCGTATCTCTCTCGCCTCGCGACAATCTCGACGGCCGTCTCTGTCCTCTCCCGGGAAACTTCGTTCCCCATCAGCCCCAGGCAGCCGCGTCAAGTGTCTATCCATCTTCGCGTTCCACTTAGCACCACTTCGGAATTTCCAGCTTCGATAACTGGTAAGCTCTACCCCACCACCTCGAGAGGACGCATTAAAACTCCGTCCCACTCAAAATTCGCCTGCTGTTGCACCCTTGTTATATACACTCATCTTTTTACTCTCTCTCTCTCTCTCTCTCTTGGCACAATCTTCGTTGGGCCTTTTTTTCGGTCCAA
This sequence comes from Copidosoma floridanum, assembly GCF_000648655.2. Next base: position 1,517,848 of record NW_019379511.1, on the reverse strand, counting down.
GGGGGATGAAACTTTGACTCGGCGAGTTCTTTCCCAAACTATTGTACGTAAATGTGTTTTCGGGAGAGTGTAAATCGAATGCGAATGATCTAAAGGTGACTATATCGAGTTACCCTGGATTGCGAACCAAATCTCTCGATCTCGTGGATCAAATAACCATTTCCAGCGCTTTGGCGTATACCTGAGCTCCCTGATGTGTATTACAAGTTTAACGACCACGTACATTAAACAAACTCGCCTCCTTTCATTAGCAGATCTTGGTGGATCATTATCCCTTAAATGAAGAGACGCAGGGGTCAACTTGATCTGAATAATGCATACATTCTTTTTTCGTATGCCTTGGTAGGTTAAATTATCGTTGAACTTTGGCCGCTGTGGCCCGCGAGCTGTAGTTTCCGCTCGTACGTGCGCTGCTTCGGGTATTAGAATTTTCAGCTGAGCGATAAATTGCGTGACTTCCGGTTTGGAGGGCGGGAGTTGTTTCTTAATTGTGGAAAAATGGTAATAATCAGTCCCTGCGCCTGACGCGTGTATCGTACGTGCAACCGATTCCCACTGCCTTTAAATTGTACTTTTCAAGCGCTTTCCGTGAAAATTTATAATGGCACTTTGAAAGCTATTTTAGAAACGTTTTTTGATAGGAAAAGTTGGGGCAAATATAAAAATCTGCCGGCCTACTTCAAAGATTTCGATTTACTGGCTTGGAAAGGCCGTTAGATCCGTTAATTGAGGATTAAAGTGCTGCGCAAATGAAACCCCACAATTTGTTCAATAAAACAGCCCAAACTCTTTCTCATCGATCCTTTGTTTTGTTTTCGTCCATTTTGTTTTTAATTCGTATGCATAATTGAACAACCAATGATGTGCATTTAAATCATGCCACTTATGTATCGACAATCATCACAATACCAATTTTTTTCTCCTGAAATACAATAATACCAATCAATGTAAATCATCTTTCATCCCACGAGCTCTTTTGTCAGGTATCAACATCTGAAATCCCAATAATATTCCACGACGAAAGCGTAATTTCGGTTTCTTGACGCCGATGTGAATTGTTGTTTGGCCAAAATTATGGTAAAAGGATCTTTCTCGGCACAGCACGGAGTTGAGCACTAGAGGGTGGGTCTGTAGGTTCGAGTTGGCGAGACTTCGAGCCCAACAAGCTGTAGTCCTTGATAATTAAGCCCTTGCACCCCCGCACGAACTGCAGCAGCAGCTTGTTGTGAAAGGCAAACATGGCTGGTTTGGCCCAGCGATACGATGAATACATCGCGACAACTCTATCAGGCTCCCATTGCTGGAAGCATATCTCCCATGGCTGGGCTACCATTGTTCTCGTCCCTTTTGCTAGATATACCCATTCTCTCGTACCATAACCATCTGTGTACACAGTGTATCCTCCTTTTCTCTCCTCGTTGTCTCTATCGGTGTATCTGCTTTCTTGCACATATAGACGCATGCTATGGAACTACTGCTAACCATTTTCATGTATATAAACTGGTACACTGTGTACCTATGTACTGGAAAGCTGTTGCGGTATACTTTGAACGTTCAAGTACCCCCCATTCAATCAATATCACCTGTATCGATCTCGATACGCTCGCTATTTCTCTCTTCTCTCTGTGTTTCTTTTATACTTTGCTTGCTTGAAGAAAAAACCATAGTTCATTGTCTCGTTTTGCCTGATACTCATTGTTTTAGAAAATTTGCACGGGTGTACGAAACAAAGCTGACCTTTTTGGCGTTAATTTTTCCCACAGCTTGATAAAAGGCTTTTAGAAGCTCATACGTTTTGAGAAACGCACGAGGGTGTGTTGCTCGTTACTTTCCTCAAAGAAAACTGATATCAACATTTTTTTATCTAAATTGATACGGTATCTCGGCTAATTTTACACGTTTGCATTATAAGGTCAAATTGTTGACATCGATGAAAAATACCTTTTCCGCCCTCGGGTGGTTTTGGGAGGCTGGTACTTCCTCGGGCAAAAAAGCAGTTTTCCGATACTCGTTCGAAAAGTCTCCTTTACGAACCTCGTTACGTCCCTCGCCTTCGGCTCGGGCCGCAAACCTCTCGGTTCGCAAAACAAAGACTTTTCAAATTCGTAGGAAAACTACTATTCATGTAGTATACGTTTTATTGCAGAATGTGATATCGTTTTCATATCCCCGAAAAAAAATAAAAAAATTTGAATCTCAAGAAAGACTTTTCAAAATTGTACAGTCGATGCAGATGATTGTAAATATATTTTTTCTAAGAATGCCATGCCATATCTTTGCAGTGGGTGGAATCTTAAGAAAATTAATAAATAATTTAGCATCACATGTCATTATGATATTTTTATTTGAATAATGATTGATTCATAGAAGTAATATTTTACATTTTGGTAATTTTATTCATTTGATAATTAATTCCTACTTCTGCATTTTCATCCGAAGTAAAGTATGCAATAAACTGTAGAAAATACATGTAGTCACTAAAAAACTTACATTTATTAATGAAATGGTAGAATATTGTTATAAATTAAAGTTTTGGGTTTTTGATTTCATAGAGATACATAAGAACTGGGCAACTGATATTAAAACTAAAAATAAATTGAATTATTTAAATTTTTTTCCAAAGTCTCATGTGCAATATGCATATTTAAATCGGTGATATTTTTTCCTGACGTCATCGTGCCAGAGCACAATGACATATGACCAACTTGATTTAATTTGTTAGCGTTGTAGAAAAAAAATACCTACTTGATTTCTTACGTCAAGTATTAAAAAATTATTTTTGTTTTACGAGTTCATGCCAAAAAACAAAACTGTAGTAATACCACTGTAATGCATAAGTAGTTTATTTGTATTTCCCATTCAATCACTCATAACTACTTTCGTATTTTGCTTTTTATACGCTTAATAAAACTACTTACAGTTTAAAAAATTTTGCAACATTTTTTGGCTTTACTTTTTCGGTTACTTCATTGATATTTTAATCGAAATTTAGTAATCAGAACAAATTTTGTTTTTAAGGCCAAACTATATGATACTTCTACTAAAACGTGATGATATTAAGTTGTCCGCAATTTCGTATCACATAACACATCGCTACTACGTGCCATTGTTTTTGTGTGACGTACTACAGAAAACGTGACATGCGCTAACATTGATTGTAAAATTGATAGTCATCACACATCGTAACAAATTACATACAAGCCTCGACTGCAACACTCACCAACTGATTTAATAAAACGCTACGAGCAAGATACCAGTTTCTTCAGATGATGTCATCACGAATAATCTCACTGCAGCCTTCGTTCCATTTAAATTTTAAGCAGTCGTAATTCTGCAACAGAATGGATATCACGTGGGTGCTGCTTGCGATTCTATTAGCTTGCATAGTAATATATAGGTATTTGACATTAACTTACAATCACTGGAAAAAACAAAATGTACCATCTTTACCAAATCCGTTGCCAGGATTCGGACACATGTGGCCAGTTATTTCCCTTAAAAATAGTTTAATGACGTTTGCTGTGGATGTGTATGAAAATTCGAAAACTAGTATGGTTGGTTTTTACTTTATGCGAAAACCAGGTCTAGTTTTATGTGAGCCGGAACTAGTAAAGAGTGTTATGGTTACAAACTTTTCAAATTTCAGTGCCAACGGTATTGTGTTGAATGAAAAATCAGATCCTGTGTTAGCGAAAAATCCTTTTTTCATTGCTGACCCTCATCGATGGAAACAGTCAAGGGCCCGTGCGATAGGCAACCTATCAAGTAAAAATATAAAATCACTTCTTAACATTGTTAAAGATGTGTGTCAAAACATGAACGATTACGTTGATCGTAAAATTAAAGAAAATAATGATTCATTTGAAAGTGAACTGAAGGATACCTTTACTCGATATACTTCGGAAATAGTGGCAAATTGCGCATTTGGAATGGAAGGACATAGTTTCGAAGATAATCCAGATCCGTTGGCATTCGTCAATATTACTAAGACACTTTTTGAACCAAATTTCATGAATGGCATCAAACAAGCCTTAGTTTTTTATTTGCCAGCTTTAAGTAGTGCAATTAACGTAAGCTTCATAGAACCAAAGACGGATAAATATTTTCGAGAAAACTTAAAACTTATAATCAAACAGAGAAGACAAGCAAATCTGATGCAAAATGACTTTCTTCAATTTTGTTTACAATCAAATCCTGAAGATGACTTAGATAGTACTATAGCTGACATTTTGATATTTTATGTTGACGTTTATGAAACATCGAGTACAGTTTTAGCCATATTGTTTTATCATCTTTCACAAAATCAGGAAGTACAAGATAAACTTCGTTCTCATATTGTTTTGTCAAAGGAAGCTAACAATGGAGAAATAACGTACGAATCTTTAAAAGGTATGAATTATCTGGACCAAGTGATATCAGAGTCGTTACGGACACTGCCACCAGTATTCGCACTAAAAAAAGAATGTACCAAAGAAACGACTCTCACGGGATCCGATGGCCTACAGTGTCACGTTCGTCCTGGCACTGTTATTATGATACCACTAATGGGATTGCAAAATGACAGTAAATATTGGGATAAGCCTCACGTTTTTGATCCTGACAGATTTAATCCCGAAAATCATGCGAATCACCGCGAAGGAGCCTATTTGCCATTTGGTGATGGGCCTAGAATGTGCTTAGGTAGACGACTGGCACTTATGTTGGTGAAATTAGCTGCAGCCACATTATTAACAAATTACTCAATAGAAAATTCTGCAAAAATGAAGACACCACTTGAATTGGAAGCTACTTCAATTGTAACTTACATCAAAGGAGGTTTATGGGGAAAATTCAAGAGACTTTCAAAATAGTTTTGATGAAATGTTTGAGTGTAAATATTTTAATAATTATTTATTTACTGTTATATTATGCATCACCTCAACTTTTTGTGGAGAGCAAGGTACAAGTTGATTGTCAATTTTCCTAGAAAATATTTCTGTGTATTGAAAAAGAATTTTAATTGTTACATTAAAATTTACTGTTGAGGGTTTTTTAAAATAAATTTCATTGTCAATTCAGTAATGTTATGAATAAATGCATACATAAAATGTAGTTATGTATGGGAGTCAATTAAAAACATCAAGAATTCAATTATTTTACATATTCAAAAGAGTTATTTTTGAAACTGGACACCTATCACTTGAATGACTATTTTATCGTAATTCCATGCACAAATGGGGTTTTGGTAAGAATTGCTCAAATAAGAATCTTTTTTCCTTTTTGCTGTATCATTTAAAATGTTAACAATAGTTATCTTATTATTATAAATTTTTATTAGTTATTTATTTATTCATTTATTTATTTTATACGTAAAATTCTTTCAACATGTGTTTGCGTAGCTCTGAGATCCTAATTTTACCTTGATAAAGAAGGTTTATTTATGCACTCAATATGTTAATGATTTACTTATTTAGGTAATAAAATGTAAACTTTCCTACGAAAAAGTCGTATTTTATTGTTAAAGTAAAAACTAACAATCTTTAACTCAGGACAAGGTCCAGTAAAAACATTGACTTGACTTCTTAAATATCCAATCTAAAGATGCAACAAAATCATAGCTCCAAGATTAATTATTTTTATAAGATCCAAACCAAAGTTTACAACAAGGCCTTGTATATTTTAGTTGTTAATTTAATAAATTAGTACATTTATCATTTTGCATGAAAAAAAAGTTGTTATACAAGTTTTTTCGACCAATGACGATCATTCTTGATTCATAGTAGAATATAAAAAATAAAATTAGGCTTAACAAGAGAAAGATTTTTTTGATTCAACATGCGTAAGTAATAAATCTCTTTTTATGTTACCTTGTCTTAAATATTTTAGAATGAAAAAAAAAAGTTGTTTTCGGTACTCCTTCACAGTGGGGCCAAACAGGTAAAAAAATGTTTAAAAGCAGCTTAAGCCTTCAATTATTAATCGATTTTTAATTTTTTTACTTAACTTTGAGATTATTCAAAAAATAGCTTAAACCCCAATTTTTCATTTTGTTATACAATAATATTCAATATAAGCATAAAAATTTGAAAATCATATTTTTGAAAACAAATGCTAGTTTTTTTTTATTTTAAAAATCTAAAAACACTCATTTTAAATCTTGTTGACATAGTACATTAACTAAAGTGAGTATGAGCATATTTAAAATAATTTCCGATACTTTATATAGTTGGGTTACACAAATAACTGTATTTTTTTAATGTCAAGAACTAGAAAATTTTCTTCTAAATATAGAAAAATGTGTCTGATTTTTCACTGTCTAAAATAAATTTTAATGAGTTATACGGTAAAAGATTTTTCCACAAGTTATGAAGTTATGTCTGAAATAATAGAAACTTTCTAATTTTGACTTCCAGGAGACCATTAAAACTCTGAAAAAAACTACAATAGCTTAGTACATGCGTTAACTATCCTACAATAAGAAATATTTTTTTACCATTTCAATTTATACTCCTGTGAAACTTCTGTACAACAATTAAATAATATAAGGATGGTAGAAAGACAAAGGTATTTTATTCTTCTGATTAATAAACAACGAAAGAATAATCATAAAATGCTTTGGAGACTTTAGTTCTTATTGTCATATGTATAAGATAGTCACCAATCAATGGTCAATTTTTTCATATTTTTTATGGACTCCTGGATATCCAAATAAAGGTTAAGTAGTTGTAAAGCCTCAATCGTGATATACTACAAAAAGTGCCTTTGCGGTTTAAAGCCTACAATAATCACTTAAAAACACTTTTATAACAAAAAATGTGTATGTTTATATAATTAAAACCATAACAAATTTTTTTAATTGAAAAATTAAAATTTTTATCAAAATAAAAGCGCTTGAAAAAAAAAAAATTTATTTTCATTGTAGCGTAATCAGATACCTACTACGAATCCTGTTTTTCCCTTAATTATGGTCTAGGAAAATTAACATATAGTATTGGTATATTCCACACATACAACTTTTCATGAGGAAAAAACGCCGAATACAGTTACTGATGATTGCATTAAAAATGTTATCGAAAATTCGGTAGTAAACCAAAATACTTTAAACTTGTTGCATCATTATCTGATTACACAGTTTTTTGGGGAGAAGTTGGTGCAGAAAGAGACGAAAATGCAGTTTAAAATTTTTCAGTATCGCGACGGCAGCACAATGGAACTGTTCCTTTCGTTGTTAATACTAATAGTATTAACATTAGTTACATATTGGTTTGCAACAAGACACTACAATTATTGGTCAAAACAACATGTGCCATTTCTCTCTAATCCTGTGCCCGTGTTTGGTCACATGTTGCCCATTATTACTTTAAAACAAAGCATGAGTACGTTCAGCAAAAACGTGTATAATAAAACTGACGCAAGTGCAATTGGTATTTACTTCGTGCAGCGGCCTGGCTTGATTATCCGCGATCCAGAATTGGTGAAAAGTGTTTTGCAAACACACTTCAATAGTTTCCACAACAACGGACTCCACTTGGATAAAAACGTTGAAAAAGTTTTTTTGAAACATCCATTCTTCGTTACTGATTTAAGCACTTGGAAAACGGAAAGGACGCGAACTGGCAGTCACCTAACGGGCAAAAAATTGAGACATCTCTTCGTGATTATAAATGAAGTATGTTCTAAAATGGATGATTACATCGATAGAAAAATAAAGGAGAATAACGGCTCCCTCGAGTGCGACTTGAAGAAAACTTTCTTGAAATATACAGGTGAGATCGTAGCAAACGCCGCCCTTGGAATCGAGGGACAGTGTTTCATTGACGAGCCTGACAAATTATCCTTCTCAAGTGTGGTAAAACTGGTACTCACATCATCGTTGATCAACGGCATCAAGCAGGCCTTGGTGTTCTATCTGCCAAGTGTCGGAAATTTCCTGAAGGTGAGTTACCTCTCTGAAAGGGCAAATAACTACTTTCGAGATAACATCCTGGCCGTCATGAAGGAGAGAAAACTGTCCAACATCAAGCCAGACGATTATCTGCAATTCAGCATAGACGCAAGCGGCGAGGATGACATCAACAGAATCATCGCCGACGTTATGATCTTCTACGGTGATGTGTACGAAACTTCGAGCTCGACCCTATCCGCGTTGTTCTACTTTCTCTCGCAGAACAAAAATATACAAGTTAAGCTGCGCCAACACATTCTCGACGTGCTCAAAAAGAACAATGGAGTTGTGACCTACGAGTTGTTGAAGGACATGAACTACTTGGATCAGGTGATCTTCGAGACATTACGTTACTTGCCACCCTTTGGCACTCAGTTCAAGGAGTGCACCAAGGAAATCACGCTCATGGGATCGGATGGGCTGAAGTTCCACCTGAAACCGGGTGACCTCGCCTTCATACCAGTATTGGCTTTGCACATGGACGAAACGTACTGGCCCGATCCAGAAACCTTCGACCCGGAGAGGTTCAGTCCAGAAAACGTGGCCAGTCGCCATCAATTCGTTTACCTGCCCTTTGGTGAGGGTCCGAGGATGTGCATTGGGATAAGACTGGGGATGATGTTGGTGAAAATCGCGGCAGTGAATCTGCTTATCAAGTATTCCGTAGAAAACTCGGAAAAGACAAGGAGGCCTTTGGAGTACGACCCAGCCTCGTTGATAATGTACATCAAAGGTGGACTTTGGGGTCGTTTTGAAAGGTTGAACCGCAATGATTCTACCTAATTCCATGGCCTTTTTCGAAATAACATTTGTGTGAATCGGTCATTTGAATAAATATGACAAAAAAACGATAAATTTTATGTTGGTCCGTTTATCTGCTTTACGCAACGCTTCATGTAAAAAAAAAAAAAAAAAAAAAAGAAAGAAATAATAATAATTCCAAAAGTTTTAATTGCAAATGCTTCTTGTTTTTCTTGTTTCCCCTATTTCTAGATAGTAATGCACTCGCCATTACTAAAAATACACGACGGCACGTATGTTTGCATGTACTGCCAGAGATCCTTATCATTTGCGTGCAGTCAGTTCTTAAGCAGTGAATCATCGACAACCCTTGATGAACTCGACAGCCTGGAGCCACCTTGCATAGATCTCGATCTAGGAGCTACGAGCCCATGCAGAGAAGCAAAAAATCTTGGTGTCAATTAATGCAACCCTTTCGTCACATCTAGCACGTACACGTGTAAGTCGGTACACATCCGCAACAGCAGCTGTACGTGTACACTCGATCTACCGTTGCCGCAGGTAACTCTGAATACTAAGCCCTCCTTGCCTCCGATAAACCAATCGACCCGAGCTTAAGCTTCCTTCTCTCTTCGTGTACTACAAGCGTAAGCTGCTGCTCCTGACAACGGAACGATGATACCAATTCAAGCTGGCTATACTCGCGCATGAACCCAAACTCGATACAGCCACGTAGAAGATGTAGCGCAAAGTGCTCGGATTAGAAAAGAAAAAGGGCGAAGGAAGCATATACTATTGTATCTTTATGGCCGCCAGGGAAGGCGTAGCAGTGGCCTTATCTCTCACGTACGGTACGTTTTCATACCCCGTGCAATCAGTTTTTTACCCGTGGAACGACCTCAAGCACACACGCGCGGCAGTGCATCGTCTTGAAAGGAAACCATTTTCACTCCGTACCATAGAGCCGTAGCGTGAATAAACATGACCAGATAGTGGCTCTGGCATCCTTTAGCTGCAAGCAGGGCAACGGGCGCACAGACAGCTAGTGTTTGAGAATCTTCGAGAGGAAGTGTCGTATGGTCGAGTTTTGTACCGTTGATTGCATTTGAAATCGGGAGTTCCTAACTTTTGCGTAATGAATACGATTGGCAAAGCTTGACTTTGATACAAATGCGTGATTGCATGCCGTTGCTTGTCAAATTCATATTTTGTTGTTGAACAGTTGATTGTCGATTACCCAACTTTGATTCTCATCCATCTACTGTACGACCTTGTTTGCTTTGTCAAGAGCATTTTTTTTATTGTCATATCGCATGCGGACGCAATCGGATTCCTATCAAGATCTCGAATTCTCTTAAGTCATGCTGAATGGAAAAAGAACCTCTATGATAACCCTTTTTACCGGATTTACAAAGAAAGAGATTCGGGGGCTCAGTAATTTGAGCGATGCAGATATTTTGGACTTTGACTAGGGATGTTTGATGGAATTTAGTTGATTCATGATTTGACCATAGAAAAATTTTTGGGTGTAAAAATATAATTATACATTTAGATAAGGTATTACTATTGATTATCAATACATACAGTAAAAATAAAAACCAATCAGCTCTCATTTATCTTCATTTTTGTGAAATTGCTTTTTTATTCTTGCAGGTAGAATTGAGAACTTAAGCTTTAGTAAATTCAGGTAATTACTAGAGAACAATCATCTTTTGTATATTAAATAAAAGTAAACCCGATAACAAAGAAAACCATTTACGATCGTTAGCAAAATATTCGTCATGCTCGAAATGCCTTCAAGAAAAAAATGTGTCAGAGGAGCTCGGTCGTATACGATGTATATCAAACGCCATCAGCTCGCATTTTATTATTTTCAAGTAACCGTTACAACGTTTGGCACAACTGTTTCAAGTAAAGACCGTTTTTTTCCAAAAGTCAAAGAGTCAAGTTTAAAAAGCGTATTTTTTGTACATGGAGATGAATTACGTCAACAACAGATAAGTGTACGATGTTGATTAAATTTATATACGCAGTGACATTGCAGTTATCAAAGTGACGATTAAACGCTCTATACTTTGCATATTATATATATACTTTTTTGTTTATTTACTAAAGGACGTTGTATTCACTTGCTTATCAATTTATTATTTAATTAGTAGAAAATTATAAACTCTATTGATTCATTATTGTTTAATTAAAATTTTCCTTTTTTTTACACGTGCGTATATCTATGATCTGTCTATACGTTATTGAATATCTCAATTTTAAAAATATTTATTAAAGTAATTGGTTAAAATACACGTACCATAGACTAAAGACGTATCGTTATCAAACATTATAAAACCAATTTTATTGAATTGAATGAAATCAGATAGCATGAAATAAATCGATTCTTTAATTTTATAACATGCAGTGATTTTTTTAGAAAAAACTAATTATTTATCACACACGGTGACTGAAATTACCTAAATATTTACACTGGAATCGATATTTGATGTAACGTGTATCTAGCTGAAATATTATTTAATCATCAGACATATTGTTTTAGTTAAATGCTTCAAAAAAAAAAAAAATTTTTGAAAACAATTCAAATTAAAAGGAAATACGTATTTTATGTTTTGCAAGGTGCCGTTATTTATGTAATTGAGTTGAATTTTTCTCTAAAAAAATAACAACAAATCATATTTGGAAAATCAAAAAACTACATCAACACCCTAAAAGTATATTGCTACATTTCCATTTCAGCTACGACTTAAATATTTATTGTAAAAAAATGTAGGAATTATAACATAATAATATAGATACAACTATGTAAAAATGATGAAAGAAGTTGAATTAGACCCATTAAAAATTTATTCAGGAATATAGAACTGCGAATTTCAGTTATTATAAATGAAGATGTACAAAGTTATGATAACAGTGAGATAAAAATAGGTAGTTGATAACAGGGACTAAGCCATTAAAGCTTATCAAGAAAAAAAATTACCATTACCATTGCATAAAAATTCGATTCAATGTCGTAAAAAACAGTATTGATGTGCGAATAATCAAATGAAAATTAATTCGTAGTTTTGAAAATCTAATTTTATGCACATATTTTTATTGTAGGGAAAAGTGCTCGGACCATAAAAAAGCCCGTACAGCGGCAAGCACTAAATCCATCAAGCTCGGAGATGATGGCATTCGAGCACTTTCCCCGTCCACGCGTGTGGCCCGGAGTGCATAAATTTTTATCTGCAAGCCGTGCACACGGGAGTACAAACCATATCCAGCGGCTCCACCGTGGCGCTCGCATACGCGTCGATATTGCCCGGCCGTCGCAGTTTGTAAGCGATTGCTGCGACCGAGACACGCGGCGCCAGGTTTAATTTCGCTCTACCGCCCGCACACGAGCAACGCCAGCGCGTCAAAGCCCATGTGTTGCGCGCATCCGTCAAATGCAGTCGGAGACGATCCGGCCACTCGCGTCTTTTTTACGATCGCCCTGTCGATCGGATAAACACTTTTATTCCCATCGCTCCCGCCTTGACCGCCTATTAGGAGTACTTGACATTAGGGGTACATCACTTGAATGAAACTAATCTCGAACGTCGCTCCAATGAATGAATGAAAATGAAAAAAAAAAAAAAAAAAAAAGTAGTTTTCTCGCAAGGCCATTACGTCTATTTCCTCGTATGTTCCCCCGGGGATTATAAAAAATTCAGCCCATCGTCCTCGCAAGCTGTCAAACGCGCACGCGACGTCCGAGCGGTACATTATAGTCTAATGAATCCACGCACCCAGGGTCCTCAGAAGCCGGATGAATGAAAAAGAAAAGAAAAATCTCTGCTCGCGATACCGAATAACATCGAGAGGAAGCTGTGTGGAGTGTTGGTTTCAGTAGATGATGTCGGGTTAAGGTCAGACGGGCTTTTCCCTCGGCCCCGGGATTGAGAGACGGCGGAAGGGGCCAGCAAGAGGAAACGAGTCGAGCGCGAGTATTGACGTGCTGGGTGGGTTTTTTTTTTTTTTTTTTTTTTTTTTTTTTTTTTTTTTTTT